>MU400902.1:0-24590 GCA_022578965.1 Xylaria sp. FL1777 | reverse complement strand
TAAACAAACAAAAAAACTAAACTAAATATTAAAACAATATTTATAAAGTTATATTAACTATTAATAAAACAATTAAGTAAAACTATTATTAATAGTATAAATTTTATATAATATATTAATAAACGAAAATATAAACATATTTTTATATAAAGCTGTTTATAAATAGCAAGCAACTATTAAAAAACAAAAAAAAACATTAATAAAAACACTTGTTATTTTAATTATAATACTTTAAGTAAAAACTATTATAATAAAAATTAAAACGCTATAAATTAAACTATAACTATATTTTTAGTTTTTATAATAATAAATGTTAGTATATTATAATAAAAAACAAACTAAAAAACTAACCTTTAAAAAAAAAACAAGATTTATTTGCTACAACAAAAACAAAATGCAAACATTAATATTTTTTAAATTAAAACAAAATAACTAAGCAATAAATTAAAATTTAAAAAACTTAGCTTTTTTAAAATTAAAAAAGTTATTTTACTTATTAACTATAAACTGTTATTATTAAAAAATATGCAAATTTACTTTATTTTTTACATTTTTTTACTAAAACTAGCATTTATTAAAACATTTATTAAAATATAACTAAAAATAAAAATAAATTAAAACGTTTATAAAGTTAAAAGTATACTAAATTTCTGTTAAAATAATAATAACTTAAAATATTTTATTAAATAAAAAGAATACTTATATGTTAATAATACTTAAGAACTTAAAAAACACTTAAAAACTGCTAAAATAGTTATAAGTTAGTTTTACTGCTAATATTTTAATTGCTTAAAACTAAAAAAAAAAAGTTAACTTTAAAAAAAACGTTTAAGAAATTTTAATTAAACTTAAATAAAGCAGCTTGTGTTGCTTTAGTTTGCTTTTTTTGTTATTTTTGCTTTTTTGCTAACGCTTTTTGTTTTTTTTTAATGCGTTTTATTTTGTTTAGTTTATTTAAAAACTAAAGCTTTTGCTAAACTATTTTAATACTTTTTGCTTTTAAAAAACGTTTTTGTATATAAAGCTAAGTTAACTTGCTTAAAACAAAGTTAAAGCTATTTTAAGCTTATTTTAATTTTTTTTAAACTAAAAATAGCTGTTATTTTGCTTGCTTTTTTTTTTTTTAAAATAATAGTGTTTAAAAACTATATTATTAATTAAATTAATTAAAACTTCTGATTTATTGCAGAAGCAACTAGCGTGTACACATTTAAAACAACAAAATATATTATTTGTTATTTTGCATATTAATAATTAATTAAAGCAATAAAAACAAAGCATAACTTTATAGCTAGTAAAATTAATAAAAAAAACAAAAACAAGTTTTTGCTTTGTTTTAAATAAACGGTTAGTTTTTTTAATGCGCTTTAATATTATAACATACAAAAGAAAAAAAAAAAAAATACTTATAGAAAATTATTAAAACAATAATTCTAAAAAAAAAGAAATAATATTATAAAATTAGCATAAAAGTAGCTTTTAAAGCAGCTTAATGCTTTTATACATATTTTGCACTTTTTTTTTTGTTAGCTAAAGCTAAAATTACATAATAACTTATTTAGCTTACTAAGCTTATAGTAATTTAAAGCTTACTAAGCTTATAGTAATTTAAAGCTTACTAAGCTTATAGTAATTTAATGCTTATTAAATTTGCAGTAATTTAAAAAAAATTACTACTTTTTTTACTTTTCTTTTGTTTATATAATTATATATTTTCTATATTTAGTTATTTACTTAGTTCTAGTTTTTTAGCTATTAATTTTTTATAACTGCTAAGCATTAATATACTTATTACTTTTAATCTCTTAAGACCCTTATTAATGCATAGTAGTAAAAGTACTCTAAAAACCTCTTTAATGGACCACTATTAAAAATCCTATTGTTACTTATAAATTAAAACCCTAAAAGCAAACCTGTTATATTAATATATAACAGGTTTGTTACACTATATTATATAATAAAACGCAAACATTAAAAACCTTTATATACTAAAGCAGGTTTTTAAACAAATATATAACTTTTAGCTTATATATAACTTTAAATCTTTAATAAAAAAACTTAATAAAGTTAACACGCTTAATAAACTTACTAAGCCCTTTAAAGAAACAAAGCTAAAAAAAAACTAAAGCAAATATCCAAAAAAAATGCATTATTAGCTAATTTATTAATATTTTCTAAAGTAGCTAACAATAGTAAAATACTAGTTAGCATTAAATATATTAGCTTTTTTAGCTTATTTAATAATATTTTTAGCGCTTTATTAAACTTACTATTTAATTTTTTAACTATTATTAATTATATTTTAGAATTTTTTAAAGCTAATAATAATAAAGTACTAATTAGCTTTTATTCAAATATTTTTTTTTTTTATTTACTAATAACTATTTTGTTATTTTACTTTAAAAAAAAACTTTAAATATTTTATATAATTTTATATGTTAACTTATTTTTAATAAAGCGTTAAAAAATTTTAAAGTTTTTAGCGCTACTATAAATACTAAATTGCTTAATTATATCTGCAAAAAAAAAAAATTGCATATTTTTATATAACTAAAAGCTAAATATACAAATAAAAAAGCTATATTTATTTTAAAGCTATTATATATAACTTAGGTTAATTAATTAAAGCATATATTAATATTTGTTTTTTATTTAGTTTTATATTTGCTAAATATTTTGCAAAGTATTATTTTAGTTATATTATTATTAATATAAAGCTTTTTAGTTTTAAAAATATAAGCAAAAGCTTTTGTATTAAGCAATGCGTTAATTTAATATAACGCTATTTAATATAAATAAAAAGCTATAAACAATATAATAACGTTTTTATTTAATAAACAAATTTAATTATAATATGCTATTAAATATATTTTTTTTGTTTAAAAACTGTTTTTATATTTACTAAAATAGCAAAACGCAAAACAATAAGCTATATATAAAAAAGTTAAATAAACAAGTTAAACTTTTTAGCAAATTATAAAACAAACTAAAGCTATACTAAAAGTTAAGCAAATTGCTGCTAATTTAATTTAAGATTAACATTAATATTGCACTTAGTACTAATATAGCTATACTTATAAAGCATTTTAATTTTTTAGTTATAGCAAACAGTTATTTTATAATTAGTAAATTATATATTAATGCTAGCTTTAATACGTTTGGTTTTTTAATAGCTAATATTATAAATAAATAAAACAAATGTTATTATTTTGCAAATTTTAGCGAACTTTTAATATTTATTTATAAAAATAACGTAATTAGCTATATTAAAACTATATAAATTTATAACTTAGCAGCATTATATTTTATTTTTGCTTAATAAAACGCTAAAAAAGCTTATGCTATTTTGCTTTTTAAAATTATTAATATAACTAAAGCTAATAATATTAATAACAATTAAAATAATTAATATAAATATAGCTACTTTTTTAACTTTTTTAATCTTTTTTTTAAATTACTGCTTAAAAAATTTAAGCTAAATAAGTTAAAAATAAATATACTTTTTAACTAAAGACCAAAAATTATTTAGCAAATCAAAAATATTATTAAAAAATATGCTTGTTTGTTTTACTTAAAATTAAGTAAATTTAACAATAGCATTTAAATGCTAATTAACTTTAAAAATAGAAAAACATATAATAATTTAAGCTAACGCTTATACTAATAATTTTGTTGTAATATTAAAACAATAAACAATATTTTAAAGCCTTTAGTTAAAGCTAAAATTATTAAGCTTATTTTACTTAGTTAACTTTGCTTTATAGTATTTTTAGCTTTTATTATATAGCAAAAAAGTAAACTTTACATTATTATTAATTTGCGTAAAGTTAATATAAAGCTTGTTAGTAATGCATACTTGTTGCTATAACAAAAAAAAATTCTTAAAGCTATATATAAATTTATAGTATTTATAATAGTTAATGTTATAAAAAGCTACTTTTAGCAAGAAATTTCCATTAAAAATAAGCATAAAATAGCTTTTATTACATATTACTAAAAGTATAAACAGCTAATTATAGCTACTATAAAACTTAAAACATTTTTAGGTTTTTTTTAACACTAAATAAAACAGCTTTTTTGCAAATATTTCTAATAATTTATACTAGTTTATATTAATAACATTATTATTTATTTCTGCAATATTAATAATCATTTTAGCTATTTTAATATTATTTTTAGTATACTTGCTGCTTTTAAATATATTATATCTTTAGAAAAATGCTACTTTATATAATATAGCTTTAATGCACTTAGCTAGCATATTTTTAGGCTTAAGCTATTTACTATAAAAAAAAAATACAAAGCAATTTAATAACTTAAAATGCTTAAAACTTTAAATAACTTTAAAAAAGGACTTAGTTTTATAAGTTTTTTTTGCTATTATATATATTAATTTGCTAAAATTGCTTAACTATTAAATAAACTTAAAACAATAAGTTTTAAGAATTATTTAAAAAAAGCTAATTTAAAAAAAGCAAAATAAGCTTAAAGCTATGCATTATTTTTGCTTATTTTATTTTTAAAGCTTAATAAAATTACTAGTAAAATATTCATTAAAAAACTTGCTATATTTTATAGTATAAAAGCACATTAAGATTTTATATAAGCTAAAGTATAAAAAGCCTAAAAAACGCTAAAAAAACGCATATATAAAGCTATTAATTTAGCATTTTTTAATTATAATAAGCTATTTATACTTTAAGTAAACTTAAATAAGCTATATAGTATTAATGTAGTATTATACTAAATATAAAATAATAGTAATAAACTAAAACTTATATTGTTTTTTTTTTAATTACTTAGCTTTACAAAATAAAGATTTAACATTTGTAAAATTAAAACATATAAGCTTATTTAAACTTTTAAAAAACTAACTTAATATTTTAACTATAGTTAAATTTATATATATATAAATTATAATATTATTATATAAGCCTTTTACTTAATTTTATAAAAGCTAAAAGGTTTAAGTTAATTTATATTATAAAAGCTGTTTTTAGCAAAATATGCAAACTGTTTGCTTATTTATTATATTTTTAAAAAAAGCATTTATTAATATAAATGCTTTCTTTTAATTACTTTGTAAAAACAACAAAAAGAAAAAATCTGTACTTTTTTTAGCAATCGTTTTACTAATAATTACTTAAGCTAAAGCAAAAGCAAATTAACTTATAGCTACGCTAGCTTAAGCTACACTTATGCATTACTTACACATTAATTATTGTAGCAAAAGTAGCATATTTAACTTTATATTTAAAACTTTTTATAACAATAAAATAATAAAACTTAAATAACCTTAAATTTATAAAGCTTTATATATTAGCAAAAAATTCTTTAAGTTTATTTTTTATAATAGCTGCTTTAGTTTTTGTTATAACTAGGCTACTTAAGTACTTTAGCACATGTTATAAGTTATATATATATATGGGATATTCTTTTTATACCTATTTTATAAAAGTTTCCTCCTTTTTTCAAGCTTTAGTTTTATTAAATACTTACTATAAAACTAAAGATATATTAACTATTATACCTAACTTTTAATGCTTTATATTTTTTATAACAATTTTAAAGCTTTTTAAAATAAGGTTACTTATAATACTTTATTATACTACAGAATAGCTAAATATTAACTAACTATATAAACTAATGCTATTTTTAATAGCTTTTTTTTAGAATAAACTTTAATAATGAACTAAAAACAAACTTAGCACAAATTATTTCTAAAACTAAGCTTAAGCAAACAACAATTATTTAGTGCTTTAGGTATTAATACTTAATTGTTGCAAATATAAATTATATAGCTTTTAGCTAAAATTAAAAAGCTAAAGCAGCAAGTTATGCAACAAAAAAATAAAAATAAACAAGTTGCTTTAAAATTAAAGATAGCTTATATTATTTTTACTTTATAATTAAGTAAACAAAAAAACTAAAAAACAATATTTTTAAAAAAACAAAAGAACTTTTTAAACCTTAAAAAACGATTTTATAACTTAAGTTAAAAACAAAAACATAAAAATTTTAGTAATAATAATAACTTTTTATTTTTTAGCTTTAATAAAAAGCATAATTAAGAAAAACTTAAATATTAATTATATTAAAATTACTTATATTACTATTAATGCTACTTATTTAAAAATGCTAATTTTAGCTAATTATTAAAGTTTAATTATAACTTTTTTAGCATAAAATTTATTTATTAACGCTAGCTAAAATAAGTAAAAAAACTTTAAACTATTTTTAAAAAAACTAATCGAAAATTCTGCTGCAATAAAAACAAGATTTTATATGCGTATAACAATATAAACTAAAACTATAAGAATACTTATTAATTAGCATTACAAAAGTTATTAACTTTAAAAAAAAAACAATTTAAAACTAACTAAAAAGTATTTTTAAACTAAATTAAAACTTTGCTTAAGTAGTTTGCTTTTTTATAAGCTAATATAAGCATACAATTAAAATAAGTAAGTTAATAAGTTAACTAAAACTTAAAGCTATTTAATTAATATTTTGCTAGCATTAAACTTTAAAATGTTTGCTAAAACAAAAGCAAAAAAGCTTTGTTATATTACTAAAAACTAAGCGTACTACTTTAGCAAAAATTAATAAACTATTATAACTTTTTGCTAACTATATAAACTAATATAATTAATACTATATAATAATGCTAAAAACTAATAATTAAAAAATAACGCTTAAACTGCAATAAAAAAAACCAAAATTAAATGTTATTTAAACTATTAATAAATTAACTTTAAATATTAAGCAAAACTAAACTAGTAATTAATATATTAACATTAGCTATAAAAACAACAATATTAGTTTTAATAATTAAACCTACTATTATAAAAGTAATAATTATAATAATAGCTGTAATAATAATAACCCAGGATTTTATAAAAGCAATAATAACTATAAAAGCTAAAACTAATACTATAGAAGTAATAATACTAAAGGTTATAACTAGTACTAAAACTAAAAATATATAAATAACCAAAGTAATACTAATAATATTTATACTTTAAAAAACTGTTATATTTTTAGAACTTTTTTAAATTAACCTTAAAATAATAATAAAAGTAGTTTAAATTTAAACTTTTATAAAAACTTTATTTATTATAGCTATAAATAATTTAGCTATATTACTTTTAATTGCTTTTAGCTTAAAGGTAATAATAATAACAATAATAATAAAAATAATAAATCTAGTAGTTATACTAGCTATAATAATAACATTACTTAAAAATAAACTATTTAAAAAATCCAAATAAATAAAAACTAAAATATAAATAAAAAAAATTAAAAATAATAATTAAAGTTTTATATATTTTTTTTATAAAAGCTATAATATTATAACTTAAAAAACAAGTAATAAGTTTAGTACTAATTATATTAGCTATAAGTTTTAAGCTAAAGTTATTACTTTATATACTTATTTTATATTATTTTTATACTTTTTATACTATTTATTTTGTTAGCTTTATAAAACTACCTATTAAAACTTATATTAATCTTAATTTATACATTAAATATAATTATATTAGTTTTATTTTTGCTTTTTATTATAAATTATAGCAAGCATTTTTTTATATATTTATATTATAGCATGCTGCTAAAAATAAATTTCTTACTTATAAAGCTTATTAAGTTATTTATAAATTAACTAATAGTTATAGTATTATTTGTAGAATTAAGCATGCATGCATAACTATTAACTATAACTATTGCTTTAAAAGCAACTCTTTTTTATTATTTTAAATTACTTTAAAAAATAAAGAAATTATACTAAATTTAAGCACTAATTAATAGTTTTTTAAATTATGCTGCTTTTAAGTAAAAATATTTAATTTAACTAAGTTTACAAAAGCTTATTAAAAATAAGCTTGCTATTATATTATTATTTAATTACTTAAATTTATATAGCTTAAAAAGTTAAAAAAAAGCTTTAATTACTTCGATTTTATAGCAATTTTAAAAAAGTTTTATAACTTATTTAAGTTTTTTAATACTAATAAAGCAAATATATTGCTATAATTAAAGTAAAAAAACTTTGCTATTAAGCTAAAAAAAAACGCAGTTATATTTTATTTTTTTATATATTTATTAGCTTAAAATAAGCTAAAAAAAACTATAAAAATAGCTTAATAAAATGCTAAAAGCAAAAAAAATTAAAAAGTTTACTAGCTTTATTAGCGCTTTAATCTTTTTTATACTTAAAAAAAATAAAAGCTTATGTTAATATATAAACTATAAAAAACTTAATTAAATTACGTACAAAAATTAATATATTTTACTATTTATTTTAAAGCTGCTTAATAAAATTTTAAAAGCTAAAATTTTTAGCAAAATTAACTTTAAAAATGCTTATTATTGCTTATATATTTAAAAAAAAAATAAATAAAAAATAGCATTTTATATATGCTATAGCTATTATAAATTTTTAGTTATACTTATAAGTTTATTAAATATTTTTGTTACTTTTTAAAGTTATATATAAAAAGCACTTAATAATATAATAAATATATTTTGCATTATATATTTTAATAATGTGCTTATTTTTTCTTTAAATAAAGATTTTTATATAAAATATGTTTAAAATATTATTAAAAAGCTATAAAAAGCAAAACTATATATTAAGCTATTTAAATGCTAATTTTATTAAAAAAAAATCAAATTTTTAAGTTATATTATTTTTAGCTAAAAAATTAAAATAAACTTTTTACGTATAAATATTATTTAGTAATAGCTTATATTAAATATTTATTAAGCGCTATAATAATTTTTAAAGTTTTGTAACTTTTATTGCTATTTTATAAACAAGTATTTTTATATTGCTGCACTTTTATTTAAATATTTAAAAAAAAACGTAATAAAAACAAAAAAAAGTTAAATCTTTTTAAATAGTTTTAAAAAAAAAGCTTTTAAAAACTTTTAAAATGTATTTAAGCAAGCTATTTTTTTTACATATTTTAACTTTAAAAAATAAATATTGCTAAAAACTAATTTTTTTAAAGTAGCTTTTGCAAAAAATTTATTTTAGCAAAATAATTAAGGCATTTTTAAACTAGTTGCGTTTTATTTTTAAAAGTTATCCAAAAAAAAAATGTAATATAATATGCTTAATTAAAAAATACTTATAATAATAAATTGCTTTAAGCACTAGTAGTATTATTTATAAAAAAGCAATTTATTAGTTAAAATATTAATTAATTATATTAACTTTTAAGCATTTATAAAAACATTAAAGCTTAATAAAAAGCAAGTTTATTAATATTTATTATTAGCTTTTTTTAACTTTATTATTAAATACTAAGCAAGCAAAAAAAATAAAGCTAATTTTTTTTTGTACTATTTTAATTATATAGCTGTTTTGCTTAATAATATTAATATTTTTTTAACATTAAAAAAAAAAGTTATAATAGTATAGCAAATTAAAGTTTTTAATTTATATTTTAATGCTTAAGCTAAAGCTTTATATTTTAAAGCTATATTTATTAAAAAAGCTTTTTTTATTTAAGTAATTATATGTTTGCATGCATAAATAGCTATAAGCTTAAAAAAATTAAAAAATTTAAAAGCTTTTAAAAAGCTAAAAAACTTTATTTAAAAAGTTTAAAAAAAAAACCTTAAATGCTATATAATTATAAAACAATTAAAAGCAAAAAAGCTTATAAATTTTTAATAATTAATAAAAAAATCCTTAGTTTACTACAAAAATAAAATTTATATTTTTTTTAAAAAAGCTATATATTTTTAATTTATTAAGCTATATTATAATTATTTTTTAGCTAAACATTTTAGCTAAAGCTACATTTTAAAATTATTATAACAAAAGTTTTATTAAAGCAATATAAAACTAAATGTTAAAAAATATATATAAAGCTATATAATTTGCTTTAAAATTAAAGCAAAATACTATTAAAAATATAATAAACTTAACGCTTTATTAATATTTAATAAACTTATATAAAAGCTATTTATAAACTTTATTATAAGTTTACTAAAAACTTTTTATAAAAAAAAACTAATTAATGTTATTTTTGTTATTATAAATAAATTTATTAAGCTTATATATTTATTTTTAGTTAATATTACTATAATTTTAATTAAATTAGCAGTTTTATTTTATTATAAAATTAAATGTATTTATAGTAGCTTAAAAAGTATTATTTTTAATAAAAGCTTTATTTTTATTAGCTAATTTTAGTTTAATTTATATTATTATTTAAAAGTTAAGCAAAAGCTTTTAATAATATTTTATTTTAGAACTAATAAACAAACAAAACAAATAAACTAAATAATTAAAAGCTATTTTAAGTGCTTTATAAATAGTAAATAAACTAATTAGCTTTAATTTTTACTTTAAGCTTTTTTTGCTATAAATTTTGCTATTAATTTTATAACTAAACAATTATTTTTTAAAGCTTTATATAGTTATATACTAGAATTTTATTTGTTTATTAAAAACAACTTTATATTAAAAAGAATTTTAGCTATATAAAAACATTTTAACAAATTATAAACTATTAAAAACAAAATAATAAAGCAATAATAAATTATAACTAATAAATATACAGAACACTATAATAATAAGCATAAACTTATAACTTTTAAAACTAAAGACTTAGTAATATTATTAATAAAAAATATTAAGTTTAAAAATAAAAAGTTAGCGCTTAAATTTATTAAACCTTTTTAAATTCTTTTTATAGTTAGTTTATAAGCATATTATATTAGTTTTTTAAAACAATATAATTGTTTTTATTTTGTTTTTTTAATTTAGCTGCTTAAGCTTTAAAAAGCTAAACATAAATATAGTTTATTTATATTAAACTTTAAAAATGAATTAAAAAAATAAAAGGTTAAAAATATAATAAGTAAAATAACTTATAATAAAAAAAAATATTATTTTATTAAATAAAAAAGCTAGCTAACTAAATATAATTAATAAGTATTTACTATTAATATTATAGCTTTTAAAGCAATTAAAAACTTTAAAAAATGCTTAAATTATAAAAAAAAAGCAAAGCTATTAAGCTAACAAAATAGTACTAATTTATTATTAATTTAGCTATAAACTAAAGCTTAATTATGTTATATATACTAATTAATTATTTTTTTGTTTTTAATTATATAATAAGAATTATATTTATTGCTTTAAGTTTTAAAATATTTGCGCTTTATTAATAAGTTATATGTAAAAATATTATAAACAAGTTATAAAATCTTTATAAAAAAGCTTTAAAACATTAATTATTAAACTTTAAAATATTTTTATATTAAAAAAGGCTTATTAAATATTTTTATTTATGCTTATTAGCAATAGTTAATATAGCTTTGCGTATATTTTTTTTAAAAGAAATAAAAGTAGCTTTTTAAGCTATATATTTATAGTTTAAAACTTATATTTTAAGTACAATTAAACAAGCATACTATTAGCGTTAAAAATAGTTTTAATTTTATTAAAAAACTTTATAAAATTAGTTTAAATAAAGCTATTTATAGTGCTTATATAAAAAGGCTTAATAGCTTAGCAAGCTAAAAATTTACGCTTTATTATTAAATGTTTATATTTAGTATAATATTTTTATATTATTAATTATTAGCTAAACTTTATATAAAATAAAAATAAAACTATTTATTTTTATATTGTTAATTTTGCTAATTAATTAAAACTAAGCTTTATAAATTAATAAAAAACGCAAAAATGTTTTTAAAAAGCAAAACTACATAGCTATAAAATTAATATAATAATTATCCGAAGTTTTTTAAACAATAACGCAATTTTTATTTATAACGATTTTTTTATAGTTATTTTTTTAAAAAACAAAAAAATAAACAAACTAGTTTAATAACTTTTAAATATATATTACATTAAAATATAACATAACAAATAGCTAACTTATTAATAAAACTAATTTAAAATAAATATAAATTAATTTATAAGTTTGCATAAAGTATAGCTATTTATATAGCTTATATAAGCTATTATTTTTAAGTTTTTAAATTTGCAAACTATATTTAAAAGCAAGCTATTTTTTAGCTAAAATGCTTTTTTAAAACGCTTAAAATAAAGCTAATATATTAATAAACTACTTAAAACTATTGCTTTTTTAATAGTTTTATACTTTTTATTTTTAGCTTTAATAGTTTACTTATAAAGTTTATAAATAAAAATTACTATAAAAACAAGCTAATGTTTAGCTAGCATAAAAACTTTAATATTTGCATTAAAATTAAACTTATTTTTTGTGTTGTTTATATTAAAATTACGTAAAATAACATTTAAATTTTTATTTAGATTTATAAAGTCTAAATTATTTTTATTTTTATTTTTATTTTTTTTTTTTTAACTTGTAAAAAGCTTAATAATATTTATATTTTTATTAAAATTAAAGCTGTTTTAAAAGAAAAGCAAACTACTAAAACTTTTATTTTTATTACTAAAGTTATTAGATTTTTAGCAAAAAAGTTTATTAAAGTTTTATTTTATAGTAAAATTAAACTTATTTTTAAATAAATTTAAGCATAAAACAAGTTGCAATAATTTTTCGCGTTTATATTTATAACTATAGCTTTAATTATAACTGCGTTTATATATATTACTTTTAACTACTGCAAGTTTAAGCAGCATAATTATAATACAAATAATAATTAAAAAAAAAGCAAAAAAGATGTAAAATAAGTATAAAAATAGCAGTAGTAAAATATATAGCTAAAATTAATTGTTTAATAGTAGCTAAAAAAAAAAAAAAAAAAAAAAAAAAAAAAAAAAAAAAAATAGAAAAAAAAATATAAGCGTAAAAATTTATATAAAAAAAAAATAACTTAAAAAAAATATATAAAAAATTAATTTTTTAATATTAAAAAAAAAAAAAAAAAAAAAAAAAAAAAAAAAAAAAAAACATATAGCAATAAAAGTATAAGCGTAAAACTTGCTATAAATATAACATAAAACAAATATAACTTAACACATAAATATAAGCATAAATATATAAGTATTTTAATTATTATATTACATAAGCATTTTATTTAATATATTATATTTATACTTAATTATTTTATATTATTTTATTTTACTACTTATATTTAAAATTAATTATTTTAGTTAATTTTACTTATATATAAGTTAAAAATAACCTAATTAAAAAAAAAAATAGTTATTATAATTAAGCTACTTAAGTATTTTAACACATGTTATAAGTTATATATATATATAAAATATTCTTTTTATACTTATTTTATAAAAGTTTTCTTTTTTTTTTAAGCTTTAGTTTTATTAAATACTTATTATAAAACTAGAGATATATTAACTATTATACTTAACCTTTAATGCTTTATATCTCCTATAATAGTTTTTTATTAATAATTATTATTAAAAGCAACAATAAAAATATATTTAAAAATAGCACAGTTAATTATATTAATGCTAATTATGCTATATATTTAGTTTTTATAATTTAATAATTTAACTTATGTTATATAAATAACAAATGTTTTTTTATAAGTGTTAAAATAACTAGTTATTAGTTATAACTCTTATATATAGTACGTATAATAAGTTTCGCACGAAAACTATTTTATGCGAGAGCTATTGTATAAACTAAAGTAATTTTAGTGTTAGCTTAGCTTGTATGCTAGCAAAGTTCTTACATATAAAAAAGAACCTTTGCTTTGTACAAACTTTCTTTTTTTTTAAATATATAAAATATAAATAGCTTATAATATAAAAATTATTGTATTTTGTTTTAACATATATATATTAAACGTATAATTATATAAAGCTTATTTAATACTAATTAATAGTTATATTTGCACTTTTAACTTATTTGCAATAAACTATAAATTAGCTAAAGTAATAACAAAGTTATATAATATATTTTTATTTTAACTTATTAAAAAAAGATTTGTTTTTTGTATTACGCTTGTTTTTTTTTTAATATATAGATATATTGTTTAGTTTACTTTTTTTAATTAACTAAAGTAAGCACGTATAAAAAAAAAAAAAAAAAATTTAATTTATTTACGTATAAAAACTAGACTTTTAACCTATTTATTAGTACTAAAAACAAAATAAAAAAAATAGCAAGCAACTTTACTACTTTTTTAATTATATTGCCGTACAAACACTAGGCAATACATTAACTATATTGCTATATAAAAGTAAAACAACAACTTATATAACTTAAATATAGAATTAAATATACTATATAATTTAGCTAAATTTACTATGTTTTAAAAAAACAAACAACTGCTTATAACGCTTTTAAAGTTAAAGCTAGTTATTTTTACGTATAAAGATTTAGCTAAAAATGTTTTAATAAGCATACAATAAATAAATGTTTAAATTAATCTTAAAATATAAAGCTAAAAAATCAATTTTAGCTATACAACTAAAATTAAGCTAAATATTAAGCTAATATTTTATTATATTAACTATTTATATTTTTATAAACTACTAAACTACTTTTAAAAAAGGTTTGCTAAAACTTTTAAAAAATAAACAGAAAATCATTTTTAAAAAATTTATTAAAGCGTATAAAGCGCTTTGTTTAAAAACCTTAAGTTAAAAGAAATTTACTTAACGTTAAAAACAACTATAATTTAAAAGCTTATAGAAATAGCCTATAAAAACTTTACAATTAAGAAATTAAAAGAACTACTAAATATAATAGAAAAGTTAATAAGTAATAAAACAGATAATTGATTTTCTAAGTTTTATACAATACTAGCTAATCTAGTATTTCTATAGTGGGTATAAAACACGGGCTATACACGCTTTATTTTTATAGCTATAGTGTGTAGCTTAGCTTATAGGGCTAGTGCTACTTATAGACTTTCCTTTAGAGGTTATTAGTTTGACCTCTTATGTAGGCCTATTAAAATGCTAGCCTTTAAAAAAAAAGCTGCTGCTTTTAGCAGTCCTCTAGCTGTTTACTATAATAATAATTATATATTTTTGTTCTTTACATTTTTCTTTATAGAGTTTCCTTTAGCTTTAGCTTACTACTTTGTTGCACTTTTTTTTTTTTTTTTATTGTTAGCTTTTTACTTACTAATTAACTATTAGTTTTATTACCTATACTAGTGTTTTTTTTTAAAGGTTTAATTAATAATACAAGTACTGCTTTTTTAACTGTTTTATACTGCTTTACTTGCTTAAAAGCAAATATATCCTTAAATAATATTTTTAGCTTAACTAATTTGTTAGTAAGCATAGTATTATTAGTTATTAGTACTTTTATAAGTGCTTAAAGTAGTATTTTTGTTAGTGTTTCCTTTATTAAAAAAAAGCTTATAATATTAAACTTTACTTTATGTGGTTTTTTTTGCTTGCAAAGCTTAAATTTAGTTATATTAGCGTTATTAAGCTTATTAATATTCTTAGGCTTAAAAGTAGCTTAGTTACAAAGTTTGCTCTTTTTTTTTTTTTAATACTTATTAATTAGCTTTTTAAAGTAACATAACTTAAATATAGTTATTTATTAGTTATGCTTATAACTTTAGCTTTTTTATTTAATTAAATATTTATATTTGTCTTTTTTGTAGTTAAAGCAATATTGTATAATAATTTCTACTTTATATATTTCTTTTTTTTCGTTTAAGTTAAAGTGTTAGTTAGCTTTTACTAGGCCTAAAAGTAGCGCTGTTTGCTTAAATAGATTATTATTTTCTTTAGCTAATCATCAGTAAACAATAAATATTACAGAATAAATGTAGTAATAAAATAAAAAGTTTAACTTATAAGCTAAATTACTTACTTTACGCTTTACTTTTTAAAAACTAGCTTATTGTTATAAATACTTATATAATGGCTTGCTTAGCAAATAGTACTTATTGTATAATTATAATAGTATTTTATTGCTAAAAGCAAATTTTAATGCATAATATATATAGTTAAAACAACGTTTTGCTTTAATTGCTGCAAAATTTATAGTAAGCTTAACGTTTTATTTTAAGTAATTTTTAATGCTTTATATTTGCTTAAATAATTGTTTATTAACTTATTTAGTAGTAATGTTTAATAAGCTAAGCAATTTAAAGCTAAATAGTTGTTTATATAGCATAAATTGCATTGTTTAAAATCTTGCGAAATTTAGATTTTATTATAAACTAAGTATTAATTTTAACTAGTTAAACTTTAGCTTAATAAAGTTATAAAAGCAAATAGCAATTTTTATTATTTAGTTCTTTTTTTTTAATATGCTGTTACTTTAAAAGTAGTATGCTATTATTATAAGTAGTTTAATGCTAAATGCTTTTTATAAGCTTTTTTAGAATTTAAATGTAAACTTTTTGTTTTAGTTAAACATAATTTCTTAGGGAATTTTTTAGTTGCTTAATATTAGTTGCTTTGCTAAAACGTTAGCTTAGTTTTTAGTTGTATACTTCTTATTTTTAAAAATAAGCATACTTTATTTAAATAAATAATAAGTTATGTTTATTATGTAATTATAATACTTATAATATAACTTTTTTTTTAGTTGCTATAAAGTATTTGCTAAAAACACGCGTAGTAATGCTAAAATAAAGTTAATTATAATTATTTACATAAATAATGCGTTTTTAAGGCATATTAGTTATAAATTGCTTACTTTTTGTTGCTAATTTGTTTTGTTAAATTTGCAACTTAAATAGCACTTTATATATTTCTTAACTAGCTATAACTTATAGTGTATAAAATATTCTTAAAGGTTTTTTATTATACGTTTAGGTTTTATGTAATTTTTTTTGTTATATATTAACTTTAATACTTGTTGAACTATGTTATGTAGTACGCACAAGCGTTGTTTTTTTATATGTATGCTGTAAATAAAATCATCATAAATGCAAAAAAGATAGCTAAACTTAAAAAAAACTTTAATGTTTTTATTAGTACTTTGCTGTTTTTTAATACGTAGCTTTTTTATAATTTTGCAATACTTAAGGTTTATATTATAAGCTAGCTTAAAATCTTTTTTTTATTTATTACTTATTATTGCTTTGCTAGTATGCTTAATAGCGTTTTATATAGTATTGCATTCTTTGTTAATATATTATACGGTGTTTAGTACTGCTAGTTTGTTAAATCGTTTAATTACGTTATTTTTTATAGCGTTTTATATTGCCTTAAGTTAATTAAAGGCGTTAAGTATATAGTTAAGCTAATTAAGCAAATAGTATATTTAGTACTTATATTATAAAAAGTATATTAATAAGTTTACTAGTTATATGTTTAAACAATTAGTAGTAAATATATTTAAAGTTATTTTGTTTACTATACTTACGCTAGCGTTATAATTAGTTAGTACTACAATAAAGCATTTGTTTAAATATACTATAGTATATAATTTCTTAGTAGCTTAAATAAAACAAGCAACCTTTAACTTTAAAAAGCTATATTACATTTTAGCTTTCAAAAAACACTTACTTAAGTATATTACTAGTTTTACTTGTATTAAAAAAATATAGGTCTTTAGTATTTATTTGTACCTCTTTTTAATATAAAACACTATTACTTTAAATCTTTGTTTTTTAGAGCTATTAACTTATATAAACAATTGTTTTTTAGGATTATAATAACGTAGAATAATTTTTAAACAAATTGCGTTTTGTACTACGCAGAAAAATTTAAGTTTAGCAAAAGTAAAATTGTAGTTTATTGTACGAACGTAGTGCTTACAGCGTTTAAAGTTTCCATTTATTACTTTATTTTTTTTATGCCTTTTAGCTAATAGCTTAGTTTTGCAGTTTTACAAAAGTTAGGCTAGCTATATATAATAGAAAATTAGGTTCCTTAAAAAAAAACTAGCTTTTAAATATTATTTTAAAGCTTATAAGTTCTTTAAAAAAGCAAGCTATTTAAATGCTTATATATAATTAGCAGTATTAATTAGTTTTAAAGCGTTTATTTAAAAGCTTAGCAACTTAACTAATAAGTATTTAATAAACAACTTTTGTAAAGCTATAGTAATATTGCGCGCTTTAAAAAAACTAAAAATTATATTTAAGTGCTTTATATGTTTTTTAAAAGTATTAAAGTAAATAATAATATTATTAATAAAATAATAACAGAAGTTTAAATACTAGCAAAATAACCTATTTATAAACCTTTATATATAGCTTAGTAAATTGCAAAACCTTATTAGTGCTACGTTAAACTTTTTTATTTTATGCAAACTAATTATAGTAAACTTGTTTTAATGATTTAAGTAAACGAAAAACTAATAAAAAAACCTAGTTATATTAACGCAAATAATATATTGTTTGCTTAGCAAACTAGCTATTACTTCGCTTTATAAGAGTAAAAAATAACTATTTAATATAGCAACCTTGTTTAATTATTAGAAATTAATAACTATTTAGCTTTTGTTTACTTTGTTTACTTTTTGCTATATAATAAATACAGGATGCATAAATAATATAAGTTTATTTATTTATTTTATACGTTTTATTTTATAAAGTTTGTTATATATATTGTTAAGTACTTTTATGTTTTTGCAATTTAAAAAGTATTTACGTAAATTAAGTTTTGTTTTTTGCTAATTATTAACTAATAGAATTTTTATTTATTAATTTACAAAAATGTTAACTTTGCTTTAATTAGTTTATATGTTATATGTTTTTATAACTTTAGTAAACTTAGTAGCTTTAAACGCTTTTTTAGCATAAATATAAATGCTTTTTTTTGTAATTTTTTTAAGCAAGTTGCCTGGTTTTTTAATACTTAAAGTAGCATAAATATTTAAGATTTTTAGTTTTGCTTTTAGAAGTCCGTTTAGCACTAAATTATATTTAATAGCTAAAAAGTTTTTAAACTTCTGTATTATACTAAATATAGCGTTAATTAAAAAAGTACTTATTGTGTTATGTTTTTTTAACATAAAAGTTAAATTGCTTATACTTTTTGCTAACTTGTTTATATATTTAGCTTTTTTAATTAAAGGCATGCTATTTATTGCAAACGTAATAACTAAGGCTAATATTTTGAATTTCTTGTTTATAAATATTAATAAATTAGCAGTAGCTAAAGCTTTTAAACTTATTACGCTAGCTAAAAGTGCAGCAAATTTTATAGCAACGCAAGCTAGCGTTTTTATAGCTGCTTTTTAAAATGAAATATAATAGCTACTATTTTTGTTTTCTTGTATTTGCTTAATTTTAGTTCCTTTAGAAATTTTTATAAGCATATTAATAGTATTTATAACTAAAATAACTTTAGAAGTTTTAGCGTTTACTATAGTATTTAAAGTAGTTTTATGTATTGCTAAAAAGCAAAAATTATAATTAGCAAGCAATAGTTTATAATTTATTATAATATACGCTTTGCTGCTTTTAAAAACAATAATGTTATTTTAGTTAATAATTTAACGCACATATTTCTTTTTTTGTATTAATACATAAAAAGGAAATGCAAAGTTATTTAAGCCTTTATATATAATAATCTTAGTTTTATAGTTAATAATTGCTTTATATAGCTTTAGGAAATTGTTTTTAATAAGCATGCTAGGTTTTAAATAGTTATTAATAACTTAATTTTCTTTTTGGAATTTATATATATAAGGTTTTTTGCTTTTATTAATTTTGCATACATAAAAAGTAAATATAGCTTATTTAATTAAAACAACTATTTAATTTTTAACTATAATTATTTACTTTTTCCTTTTTTTAATAGTATAATTAGTTTTGTTTAAAAAGCTATAACTAATTATTATATGTTTTGTTTTAAAATTAACGCAAATTTTATAGTTTAGTTTAGTTAGCTTAGTTTATATTTTTATTTATAAATATATAAAACTAAACTAATACATAGCGTTATATTAATTAGCGCTAAAAGCTTTACTAACTAAAACTTTTTTATTAGAAATTTTTGCTGCTTTAGTAAGCTTAGCAAGCTTTTTTGTTTTAGTTAGCTTTATTAGCTTAAGTATTAACCTTAAGCTTATAGTACTTTTAAAGTAGCATATAGTGCTATTTTAGGCGTTTTAACATTAATATATATATTAAAAAAGCAAATTATACAAAAAAAAGGTTTTTAAGCAATACTTACATATATATTACAACATGTTAACTAAAAAAAAAGTGTTAGTTTTTGCTAGCTTTTTTAATTTAATTTAACACTTATATTTCTTTAAGTGTAATTTTAGCATAAAAAGCAATTTATACTGTTAGTAGTATTAATAGCACGTTAAAAAAAAGTTCATAATATAAAAAGCGTTATCTTTAATATAGTATTTAAACTTGCTTTTTTAAGGAAATATTGTTTTATTATTATTGCTTTTTTTACTATTAGCAAAATGTATGCTATGTTTTTTGCTTTTGTAGCAATCTTGATTTTAATTGCAGTTATAATTGCAGTTTTTTTAATCTCAATCTTTATTGCAGTCCTAATTGCGATCTTTATTATAATTATATTTATAATTATAGTTGCAGCAGTAGTTATAATTGCAATCATGCTTATAGCTACAATTATAACTTTAGTTATAACTATAGTTTTAGCTATAGTTGCTATAATAGCCTTTGTTATAATTATAGCTTTAATTACAACTGTAGTTATAGTTGTAGCTTTAGTTGTAGCTTTTTTTATAGCTTTAATTGTTGCAGCAATAGTTGCTATTATTATAACGTTTATTCCTGCAATAATTAAAGCAATAGTTAAAATAATTGTTTTTGCGGTTAAATTAACTAAAAGTGTTTAATTTTAAAGAACGTTTTATTTTAAGCTTTACATTTAAATATTAACGTTTAGCCTTTTGTTTTAAACTATATTTAGTTTTTTTGATTTTCTTTATGTAGTTTTTAAAAGTTTTCTTTTTTTTAAGTAGTTTAATATAATTTATAATTTTGTTGTTTTATTAGTTTTAGATGTTTTTTATAATTTTAATTTAGTTTAAGTTATTTGTAGCAAAAGTATAATTTGCATAAGCGTATTACAGCTTATGTTAAATAAAATAAAAAACAGTATTTTAGTTTTTAGCTATGTTTTAAAAAGTAAGTTAACTTTTTAAGAATTTTTTTATAGCTTTTTTAATATATATTTTAAAATGTTCTTTTAGATTTTTTAAAAGCAACTTTAGTTTAGCTAATTATAGTAGCTTTTACTAAAGCGCTATAATTTTATTGTTTTACTATAAAAGTATTAAGCTAGCTAACAAATAATCGAACAACTTTATAATTTGTGTTTTATTAAAGTCTTCTTTTTTAAGCAACGCTTTAATGCAATTGCTAAAAAAATAAACATTAATATATATAATATTTTTATTATTAGCTATAACTCTTTAATTATTAAAGTTGTTTTACTTAAGGTTAAACGTGCTAACATTTTTTTGTTTAATTTTAATAGATCTTTTTTTAGTATAAGTAAATTCTAAAGTATTACTATAATTATTATTATAACAATTTAATAAAAAACAAAAAAAAAAAAAATTATTATTACTACTGTTATAAAGTAAGTTTAATAATTTACTTTTAGTGTTTTAAGTCCTAGTATTAAAGTTGCTAGTTTTTTTAAGCTTATTAGTTTTAGTAAAGTTAAATAAATTAAGAAAATCTAGCAGTTTTAGCAAATTATCTTTTTTTTTTTTTTTTTTGGCTTTTTTAGTTCTTTTGTTAATTCTGCGAATTTCTTTAGCTAGTTTGCTTATGCTAAGCTTTAATCTTTTAGTACTATTGTTTATATTATTTTTTAATATTTTTATTAACTGTTTTAGCGTTGCTATATTTTTTTTATTTTGCTTTCGGCTAGATTTTATTTTTTTAGCTTTTTTTATAAAAAACTAAACTATTGCTATGTTTATTTTAACTTTTAAGTTTTCTGCAGTAATAAGTTTAGCATTTATTATTTAGCTAAGTTTCTTTAAGTCTTTAGGTTTCTTTAGATCTTTAGGTTTCCTTAAATCTTTTAAACTTTTGCTATGCACGTTTAATATGTTATTTAATAGTGCGATTATATTATTAAGTAAAAATTTAAGTAAGTATAAGCTAATAAAGCTATTATTAAGTAGCATATATAATTTTAATTTAATGCAGCAAGTTATAAAAAATAACGCAATAAACTATAAAAGGTAATAAAAAATACCTTAATTTTAGTACTAATAGCAAGCTGCTATGTTTTAAATTTCGGTAAAAACTAAGCTAATTAATTTAAAGGCTACGTTAGGTTAAGTGTAGTAAATAATTTGTAACGTTTACAAAAATACATAGTTTGCTATAAATTGCTTATGCAATTTTATAAAACAAGTACTTTTAAAATACAAAAATAATAAGTAAATTAAGTTTAGCTAAATATAATGCAAAAGTTCATTTAGCGCTAAAAAATAAGCATTTATAGCAAAATACTTGCTTTAACAAAGTTAGTTAGTAGTGCTACAGCTTATAAAAGTAAGTTAATTACTACTAGCAAAAAAAAATATTTCTATAACTTTACGATTAAAAAACTAGGTAGTTTTAGTATAGTATAGTATAATGTTTGCAATAAAACAAGCGTAGTAAAGCACCACTTTAATAAAAAAGTTAATAAGTAGTAAAACAAATAATCAATTTTTTAAGTTTTATATAATATTAGCTAATCTAGTATTTTTATAGTAAGTGTAAAGCACGGGCTATATATGCTTTATCTTTATAGCTACGGTGTGTAGCTTAGCTTATAAAGCTAGTGCTACTTACAGACTTTCCTTTAAAGGTTACTAGTTTAACCCTTTACGCAGGCCTATTAAAATACTTGTTGTATAATAACTATTTAATTATTAGTAATATTTTTAACATTAAGCTAACAGCTAAATATTTTTTTATATAATAGTTAGAACTTTTTAAACTATTTATATACTAAACTACTTTTTTAAAAACTTAAGTTTTAATATATAATTTTAAACGTAATAATATAAATATTAACTATAATTAATTTAGCTAAATATTAAACATTAGAATTTTTTTAAGCTGTTTAATTCTTATATAATAAAAGCAAGCTATAAACTAATTTTTTAACTAGTATATAAATACTTTGTTTAGTATTATTTATTGCAAATATTAAAGCAAAAAACATATGTTTGTATAATACTAGATTTAGCTATTAAAAGCACGTTTTTTAACTTATTTTTAATAAAGTTTATATAAAACAGATTTATATTTTTTAATAAATATATTACTTTTTAAAAAAGCTAAAACTTAAGCTAAAACTATATAAGTAAGCTATATAACTTATTATATAATAAAGCTTGTTTATTTATTGCTATTTACTAATAAATTAAAATTATAAAAAACTAATATTACGCTATATTTTTATATATTTTAAAAAGTTATACAAAAAACCTTTTTATTAACTATATTAGTTTAAATAAAACATAAAATAAAATATACTATATAATAAATACTTACTTTAATACTAATATAAATTATAGCTAGTATTAAACTAACTAAATAATAGTTTTTTTTATATAAATAAAAAAAGAAAACCTAAATTTAGCTTTATATAAAGTACTTAAATTAATGCTTAATAAGCTTAAAAAAGCATAACAAACATTTAACGCTAGCTATTAAAGCAAAATTTAACTAAGTATAAACGTTATATAAACATATTAAAATATATTAAAGTTAGCTATAGCATTAATTTTTTAAAAACTTATATATAAAAGATTTTTTGCTAATTTATAAGCATGCTTACGTATAGCATTAAATAATATAACAAAAACTTTTATACAAAAAAACAATAAATTATACTTTATAAACTAAAAATATAACTATAATTATATAAAAAACTAATAACTTAAATTTATATTAAAGTTATTAAGTTAATTAATTAAATAGCTAAGCTACTTTTAAAGCTATAACTAAAAGAACTAAAACTTTTATATAAACAAAAAATGCTTTGTTTGCTAAAAAAAAAGCTACTAGTTAATATACTATATCCCTTAAAAAAAAGCTCGTATAAAAAACGTATTTTTTAATTCGCACAAAATAATTTATAGCTAAAAACTTACTTTAAAAAAATTCTTTTTATATATAGCAAAATGTAAAAAATATTTAAAGTTAAACAATAATACTAAAAATATTAATGAAAAATTTAATAATTAAACTATTTAATATTTAGTAAATAGCGCATTTTTTTATTGTACAACAAAAAAAAACATTTAAAACTATAAAATAATAGTACTATATAATTAGTTTATATTAAGCAATTATTATTATATAAACTACTAAAGTAAACTTTAAAATATTAATGCTTTTAACTATTTAATAATAAAAAAAGCTTAATTAAAGGCATACCTTTAAATATATTTTTATATAAAAATTAATTAAACCTTAAGTAACGCTTATATTTATTTTAGCAAAAATAATACTATAAGTGCTATAAGCACTATACAAATAAAAAACGCTTTTAGTATAACTATATACTATGTTTTAAATACTTTTATTTCTTTTTTATTTTTATTAAAAAACGTTAACTGTTTAAAAGCATATTTTAATAACACAAAAAACATTATTATATAACAAAACAAAAAAACTATTTTTATTATACGGAAATAAAAATACTTGTTTTTTAATATTAGCTTATATAAAGCAAGTTTATATTTTATAAAAATAAAACTTTAAAAGCTTTATAAATGCTTTAAATA
>MU400901.1:0-24708 GCA_022578965.1 Xylaria sp. FL1777 | reverse complement strand
ACTGCTATAAATATTACTAGCTAATTAAAGCATAATTATATTAAAAAATAGTTGCTAAAAGTAAAAAAGCTTAAAAACTATAATTTAAAGCTTAATTAAAAGCAAAAACTAAATAAAGCATAATAATATTTAAAATATAAAATAAAACAAGTATTTAAATATTTTATAAAGAAAAATTAAAAAATAAAATAAATATTTACTAAAAAAGCAACAAGTAGTTAAAAAAACTAAAACTTTATATAAAGTTTAATATAATAATTAATAAAACTAATTTAAAGTTAAACTTATATATTAAAAAAAAAAATATAACATTTTAATTAATTTAAAAGCATAAGTTAATATAATTTTACTTAAAATAGCAAAACAAAATAAAATTTTTTAAAAATATAAGCAAAAATTCTAAAAAATTAAAAAATTTAATAAAAGTACTTTTAGCTATAATAATAATTACATACTTAAAAAAATCAAACTTTTTAATATATTTATATAAAAATATAAAAAACAAATTATATTAAATATTATTAATATATTTAATTATAATATTATTTTAAAAATATTATAGCTAAAAACTAGTAACTTTTTAATTTAATAAAAAGCAAAAACTATTAATTAAAAAAATAAAAAATAAAGCAAAAAAATTAGAAAAATCGCAAAAAAAATTCTAAACAAAATACTAAAAGTATATTATAAATTTTATAAACTATTTAAAAAAAAAAAAAAAAAAAAACTTTTTAAACATAGCTTATAAAATTATTACATTTTTATTAAAAAAAAATGTTAACTAAAGCTTTATTAAATATATTACATAAGCTTAAATAAAATAAACGTTTTATAAAAATATATTTAAAAAAACTTAGTAAAAAAATTTTTAAAAAAGTTTTAGTTATTTATTAAATATTTTATAGTATTAATACTTAAAATAAAAAATAAAAAACAACTAATTAATAAAAAAAAAAAATTAATATAGCAAATAATAGTTAACTATTAATTATTAAATATAATTATTATTATAAATAAATATTTTTTTATTTTGCTAATAATTATAAAAAAAAATATTAGCTAAACAAAATAGTTTATAATAATTAATATTTTAAATAAATATTATGCTATTAAAATAGCTAAAAAAAAAAATAAAAAACTGCTATATAAACAGTATATAAACTATATAAATATATAGTTATGCTATAAAAACTATAAAATATATTAGCTAACTTTTAATATATAATAATAATAATTTTATAAAAGTTTTTAAATAAGTTTATGTTTATTTATTTAAATAATATTTTAATTTATTTTAAAACATTAAAAAAACACAAAAAATATATAACTTAAATATTAAAAACATTTAAACAAGCAAAATTACAACTTAATATAAAAAAGTATATATAGTATATATAAAAAATTAACTTTTTAAGATTTATAATTACTTTAAAACAAATATAAATTTAATAGTTAAAAATTAATATAATATAAAACTAAAAAATATTTAACTTAGCTATTATTATAAACATATAATAAATATTAAGATTTTTAAACTATGTTTAAATATTAATTTAAAACTTTAAAAAAATAGCATTTTACTTTATAAAGTATATAAAAAAAAATAGAAGGCTTCCCATGGAAGTCTTCTGTAGGAAGGCTTCTTTAAAACGTTTTTTTAAAGACGCTTTCCTTAAAACGCCTTTTTTAAAAAAGTAGCTAGCTTAGTATAATTATAGTTAAATAAACCTTGTCTTAAAGACTTAGTTTAATAATATAACAACTTTTAGACTTCATTAAGCTAGCTTACTAGTTAGTAGCTAATAACTTATTTTTATTCTATATTATTATTATTAAACTAATTAGCCCTTTAGTAAATCAGTTATTTTTTAAATACTTATTTGCTTTAACGCTATTACTATAGCTTAAGTTAAAATAGTTGTCTTTTTATTAACGGCTTTTAACCTGTTAAACTACTTAACTATATACTATTTACGTCCTATTAAAAACTTTGCTAGCATAAATGTTATTTTTAAGAAAACTTCTTTAAAAAGTTTTCTAACTTTTTTTAAAGCTTTTAAAGCTTATATAACTTTTTAAGCTTTTGTACTACTTTAAAATAACACATTTTATTAATTAATGCTATTATAAAAGCACTAAACGTATTATATTAAAACTTAGTTTTACTGCTTAAGCAAAATACTTCTTAACAAAGTTTATTATAGTAAACTTTTTTTGCTATATTAATTGCTTTTTTTTTTTTTTTTTTTACTAATTCTTTTTTCTTTTTTATTTTTTTTAGTTTTTTTTTTTTTTTAGTTTTTTTTAAGTAATTTTTATTTGTTTTTCCTACATTTTTACGTTATTTTTAGTAAGTCGTACTTATAGCTAATATTTTTTTTAACTTAAGAAATTATTACTTTTACTGTTAAGCTACCGCTTTTTTTAAAAATAACTTACAGTTGTTTTAAGTGCAAAAGCTTAACTAAAATACTTTTAACTAACTTTATTGTTTTAAAGCTTGCTTTAATAATTCTTTTTGCTTGTTAAAGCTAGCTTTTACTTGCTTTTATACTACTATTTCTAAGAACTACTTTATTAAATAAATAATTAATGTTTTTAAAGCTAAAAAAGCTATATTATTAGCAAACAAGCTTATTTAAAACAGTATAGTTTTTATATTTTTAACTTTTATAAAAGTAAATATTATTTACCTTAGTTTACTACTTTAATACCTTTATATTACCACTATATTAGCTAGTACTTTGTTTACTTCCTTATTATTTAACCTTAGTCTAAAAATGTTTTCTAATTTCCCGGACAAGCTAATTTCTCCGAACAATAACATTAAAAAAAAAGCAGCTAAAATTGCTTTAATAATAAAAGCTATTATTTAAAACAACAGTATTTAATTCTTTATAAAAAATATTTCTAATATAACAAAAGCAATAGCTACTTGTGCTCTTAAAAAAGCTAATCGTTAAAAAGTATAATTAATAAAATATTTTAACCCTAATTTCTTTAATACTTATAGCATTAGCAAGTATATTACGTTAAAAAGTAACATTTACTAGAAAAACGTTTATTTATTTACGGCTTTTTTTAAGCAGCATTTTATTAACTTTAAGCGTTAAGCAATACTATAAAAGTTTTTTTTGCAATTGCTTTGTAAAAACGCTTAAATTTAGTACGTAAGCGTTCTAAATAAAGTTACTAAAGCTACAATAGCAGCAAGTTTTAAATATGCTATAATTAAACTAAAAAGCAAATATAAACAAAATACTACTAATGCTTTTAAAGCAGCTTTAATTACTTTTTATACTAAAAACAAGGTTTTTTAAAACGTTTTTATGCGTACTTAAGCAATAAATATAATGTAACACTGTTATAACTTTAAGTTTATAACTAAAGCCTAGTTTACTGCTTACATTTAAAATTAGTTGTACTTTAACCTTTAGCAAATTTATAAAAAGCTTATTTTAGCTACTTTACTAAATAGTTTTTTTACTTATGTTAAAAATAAGCAAAAAGCTTATTATGCTGCTTTATTAAGCTACAAAAAAGTTTTAGCCTTTAAAACTATAATGCTATATTTAACTTTATATATGCTATTTATTATTAATGCTTTAGTACTAGTACTATAGTAACAAATGTTAACTAACTCTGCTTATAAAGCTAATATAGCTTTTAAAGCTTAATTAAACATAGCTTTTAAAAATGCGTTTTAAGAAGATTATTATAAAAATAACTAGCAGCACAGCAGTTACTAGTTATTTTATAAGCGCAGTTATAAAAAATTCCGCAGAAAATTTTATAGGAAATTTTGCAAAAGCTGCAGCTTTTATACGAACTATTAATAACGTAATAATTATAACTATAAACATAAGAATATTTACTGCTATAGTTATAGTAACGCATGCAAATAAAAACGTTATTACTAAGCATAACAACTTTTTAATTAGCAATTTAAACAATAAATTAAGCTTCGTTAAATGCTTAGTAAAGCTTATTTTAAAATTAAAAATAAAGTTATACTTACTATTAACAAAAACTTTTTAACAGAACACAAAAAACAGTTAATAAGTTAAAAATATATTATAGTTAAAAAAGTTAAAAAAAATAGCAAAAAAAAGCTTTTTGTTAAATATTTTAACAATAAAAACAAGAAAGTTAATTTCTATTTTGCAAGTACTACTAACGTAACACTTATAAACAAATTAGCAATGCTATTTTGCTGCTATTATAAAAAATAATTTTCTAATAAAACTACATTTTTTGTTTATAGCATTAATAAATACTGCTATAAAACGCCTTTTCTTATAATTAAAGTTAACCCTAAAAAAACTACTTAATTTAAACTACATAATAACGCTGCATTTATAGCTAATAACGTTTTTAATACTATTTTATTTTAACTAAACTTTTTTGCTATATGCTATGTTTACTATTTAGCTTTTTATACTTATTTTTAGTTAAAAGCTATTATTTAAAGTAGTCTTAAAATTACTTTTATATATATAAATATTAGCTGCTTAACTGTTATAATAAAAAAAGCATAGCTAAAGATTTTTACGCTTTACGCTTTTTAACTGCAAAATAAAACTTTATTTGTAAAGGGCGTTAAAAGTATAGTAACCTTATTTACTAAAGCAGAATTCTTTTTTTCTATTTGTAGTTATAATTAAAATAGCACTAAAAAACGCGTAAAGTTTAATATTATAGCGTAAGTTATAAATAACCTAAAACCTAATTTACTTCTTAAAACGGAATTTTTTAATGCTTACTGCACAACAATTAACTTTGCTTTAAATACAATAGCATTTAAGGCTTATTTAAACATTGTTATACTAATTACTATTATTTATAAAAGCACTTCTATTAGCTAACAAGCATTAATAGCGTTTAATATTATTATACTACTACACTTAATAGTAGTAGTACTAATAATATATATAGATTTTCTGCTATATAATTAAAAAGGCTTTCTAAAAAATTATATTTTTAAGCTAGCTATTAATAGTACTATTGCAGCTATAATTTTTAACAATATTAAAGCTGTTCTTTTTTTTAACTATACTAACAAGTTTATACATATTTAATAAAAGACCTGTTTTAGCACAATTAAAAACTATAAAGCAAATGTATATATTAATACTACTTAAAACAAAGCTAGCTTTATAATAACTATTACAACTATTAATTAAAATAGCTTAACTAACAATTTTTAAATAACCTACAAATTTAGTATTAAAGAAAACATTTTTGCATTGCTTTTATTAGCAGATGCTATAGCTTAAAATATTTAGGCCACCTTTAAGAAATCTAAAGTAGCTAGCAAAACGTTATTATTACTTAAGGCCTAGCGTTCTAAAAAAGTTTTTTCAGTAAAAACATAAAACAACGTTTATGTTTATGCAAAAAACCAAAAATATGCTAATAAGCTAAAAGCGCTGCTTAAAAGCTATACAACTTAGCAAACATAAAGTATAATTATTATAAATAAAAACAACATAATAAGGATTAACCTTATTAAAGAATAACAATACTAAGTTATATTTACTGCGCGTTTATATGCTTTTAAACTAGAAAACAAAAAGCTTATAAATAAAGTTTTTAATAAAATGCATTTTAAAAATAAACTATACTTTATAAAGCATTTTACTTTTTTTAGCTGCTTAGTTTTTATTACTTAAAAAATTATAAACAAGGTTAAAAAAAGTTATATAGTAGTTAATTTTTGCGCTTTAAATTATATTGTTATTTTTAACGTTTATTTTTTACTTATTTAGAAAACTATTATTATAAAGCTATAGGGTTACACTTATATTACTGTTATAAATTATTCGAAGTTTTTTTACTAGCTGCTAGTTTAGCCTAATTATTACAACTGCATAGTAATAGTTTTTTTACAAAAACTAGAAATGTTTACTGTAGCTCTAATAAAGTTTTAAAATAGCTTTAGTTTTGCTTAATAGTTTATAAACAACAAACTAGCTTTATATATATAGTATTATACAGCTTATATTAATAACGTTATTATATACTTAAAGATAGCTTTCAAGCATTTTAATTATATTTTTGCTATTTTAAATTTTTTTAAAAGTATTAACTTAAGCTTTAAACTTGCAAAATCCTTTGTAGCTTATTTTTCTGTTCGTTTGCTTAGTTTTTTTGTAGATAGTTTTAAAATAGCAACAATAAAAAATTAAGTTTTTGCTATATAAAAAATAGCCTTGCTATACACTTTAGCCGCATTAAAAATATATATTAGTATAGTTAGTTTTTTTAGAAGATTTATTTTATAGTATTAATAAAAGCTAGCGCTTTTATAAGCACATAAAACTAAACTTTTAATAAATAGTTGCAATTCGAAAGCTATATTAATAATAATAACTGCGTAGCAACAATAAACATCGCAAGTTTAATTTGATTTTACTTTAAAAAAAAAGAAAAGTTTTTATATATTATAAATATAGCTTATAAAAATAAGTTATTTAGTTTACTAGAATCATTTTTGTATTTTTTTTTTTAAAATAAACGCTTTTTGCAAACGTAAATATAAAGTTATAGTTTTTTATTTTAACAGTAAATAAAATAGTTAATATATTTTAGTTAACTTTATTTGCTTAGTAATATTTTTTAGTAAAGTTTTAACATAAAACAAAAGCAAATATAATACAACTAAGTTAAAAGTATCTAGCTTTATGTAGTTATATTACTAGTTATAAGTATAACTTTAGTTTTGCACTTTTTTAATAGTAGTTTTAATAAATTATAAAGCTACTTAAAGAATCGTTAATTAAACTAATTTGTAATCTATAAACATTATAAAGCTTAATGTTAAACTTATAATAGCTTTTATTTACTTGTTGCAGTTTTAACTAAATGTATAATATATATTTAGTTGTATTAACTTAGTGCTAAATACTTTTAGCTAGCTTTTAATTATTTTAGATTTTTAGAACTTTACTGTTATATTTAATAAAACTAACAAATAGCTTAAAAATATTATTAATGATTTTAGCTACTTTACTAAAACAAAAGTTATTATTAATGCTAAATAGCATGCAAAGTTAACATAAGAATATTTAAACAACTTTTATTTTATTAATATTTTTAAAACATTATAAAAATAGCAAAAAAACATAAAAAACTTAAAAGTTAAGCATAAGCTATTAGTTTTATTTTTTTATTGTTTTAATAATAGGCTTTTTTATGCTATTTATTAAAACAGCTTATAACGCTTTTATATTTTAGCTGCTTATTATTAAGACTTTTTTTGTATAGCTTACAATAATAAATACTATTTTAAACTTAAAAAAATGCTTTATAAGCTATAAAATTTCATAATTTATAATATATTTAAATGAATTTATAACTATAAGCAGCATTGCTTAGCTTGCTTTAAATATACAACTAACTATTATAAAGCGTTAAAAGAACTTAAGCCTATTTACAAACTTGCTATACCTTTTTATATATTAATAATAAACTTTATTGTAAGCTTTTTAAAAGTACTTTTAATAAATACTTTTTAAGCTATATTAAGCTATAATTACTATAATTGCCTTTTTATTATAACCTGCAAATTTTCTAAAAAATGCTTATTAATACTTAGTTATATTTAATATATAGCTGCAAAATAAGCAACAATTATGCTTAAAGTTTTTTTCTTATATAATTAAAGCATGCTTTAAAAAATTATTTTTAATAAAGATTGCAAGTTTATATCTAAGTTTTAGTAAACATTATAAACTTAAATAAGAACTACATTTAGCGTTATAATAAGCTACTATTTTTAAACGAACAGCTAAAGCAAAAAACAAAACTAAAATGTAAAAATAGCTATTTATTACTACATTTATACATATAAAAACGTTTTATAGCTTAATATTATTTTAGTATTACAATATAACTTTAATAATGCAATGTTATTAGTTTTAAAACAAAGTTTTAACAAAGTTATTTTTAGTTTTAAGCCTAAAATTACTTTATTAGTTATAAAAGTGCTTTTTAAGGCCTTTAATTTTAAATTGCAGCAATAAATACATTAAAAAAATACAAAAATAGCAATTAATTTTACTGCAGCTAATGCAAAAATATGCTATAATGCTTAACACAATTTAGTTTAGTTAAAAGCAAAAAACAAAGTTTATTTAAAATTGCATAAAAAATATTATTTGCTTAAAAAACTACTAAAAAAGTAGTTTACTTAATAAATAAAACTGTTTATAATATTTTATTATATTAATAAACTTGCTTACAAACTAAATTTTCTTAAACATTAGAAAATACACCAAGTAGTTTTAGTTGCTTATTTATTTCTAGCTTTTAAAAAACAAAATCCTTTTAATAAAAAGTTTAAGCATTTAAAACATATTTTAGTAAAAAGTAATACTAATAATTATGTTTTTTATAAAATTAAAAGTCTTTTAGCTTAACATATTTTATATATAGAAAAAAAACTATAGCTTAAATACTTTATACATTAAAAAAGCTATAAAAGTTAATATAACAAATAGTATTTACGTATACTACTAATAAAAAATGCAGCAAAATTAATAAAAAAGTATAATAAAAAGCATTTATTAACTTTAAATAATTTAAAAATAAAAAAGGATTTAAAAAGCATAAACAGTTAATATAAGCTAAAAGTACTAGAAAAATTACTATAAAACTAAAAAATTATAAACATAATTCTTAAAACTAATATTACAGTAAACTTGCTACGCTATTATTTAAAACAACTATTTGCTTAAATACTTAGCATACTAGCATAAATGTTATATTTTTAAGTTAATATTAATTTTTCTGTTTTACTATTTTAACTATATATATATTAATATTTTAAAAAAAGCGTTTTGCACTATTAATTAGTTAACACTAATCTTTTTGCTTTGCTATTTTAACTTTACGCATGTTTATATCTTAAAGAAAGCGTTTTGCACTATTAATTCTTTTTATATACAATAACGCTTAACGTTTTTTTTACGCAGTTTTTTTATTTATTTTTTTTTTACTAATCTTTATATTTTTTGTACGCTTGCATTTTTTGCACGCTTGCATTTTTTGCATGCTTATATTTTTTACACAATTAGTTTTCTTTTATTAATTCTTACATTTATACATAATTGCAATAGCTTAAAACTAAAAAACTATTGTTCGTATAAACTTAGCATTATTTAATAATTAAGTTAATATATTTATTAAAAAAAGTATTTTTAAGCTAACTTTTAATTACAGAAGTAATTTATAATATATTGTTTTTAAGCATTAAGCTTTTGTTTTAGTAGCCTGTAAAGCTAAAGCTTATAACTAATACAAAAAAATCCTAAAAGCAACTAAAAATTTTAAAAGTTTTGCTTTTAACGCAAAAACAAAAAAACAAAATTATTAAACTAATTATATTATTAAAACTAATAACGTTAAGCTTGTTTGTTTAGTTATTATGCTATAACAGTATTAGCAACAAGTATTAAAGCAATACTTAATATAAGTAAAACTATTTTTTAAGGTAGTTATTTAGCATTTAGTTATAATTGCGCTAAATAAGCAGCCGTTTAAATTTAAGCTATATACTATTATTAAAAAGCGTTTCAAAAAAATTGCTAAACAGCATACCTATAATAACTATAAATATACTTTATAGTATAAGAACTTATTAACTTTTAAGCAAATTAAAGCTTTATGCATTTTTAAAAGCGCTGTTTAAAGTTTTAATACCTTTTTTAATATTATTAAAGCTTTTTTTATACAAACTAGCCTTATGTTTTTAGTAGTAATAACAAAAAATATTAAAATATCTAACTATTAATATTAATAGTACTACAAAAACTTAAAGCACATTAAAGCTAAAAATGTTCCTAAAGTTAAAGCTTAAATAATTTTTTTTAACAATAAAAACAATAAAAATTACAATTAAAAAAAATTTAATAAAAACAACACTATTAACTTTACAAGTAGTATTAATGCAATATATACTTATAATTTTAATTAGTTACAAACTTTATAAACTTTTTAAAACGCTTTTGCTAAAGCGTTATTAAAGCTAATTGCTTTATTTAAACAAAAATAAACTACTAAAAATGTTTTTTTATAAGCTAAAAATATTATTAGCTTTATAAAAGCAAACTTTAACGTAAGCTATAAATTAATTATATATGTAATGCAAAGCTAAGTATATTAAAAACTAGCTTATTAGCTTAAAACTAGCAAGATTAATTCGGTTTTAGCAACTTTTACTTTATATTAAATAGTATACGTTAAACATAAAGCTGTTTCTTTTAAAACAGTTTATATTAGCTATATAAAGCAATAAGCCTTGCACAAAAACGCTGCTAATAATAAAGCAATAAATGCTATACTAACAACTAAAGTTAACTAAAAGCCTTTAATTAATACTACTATTACAAACCTTATAAATAGTTTTGCTACTATTTAAAGCTTAATAATAGCTAATAAAGTTAAACTAGCTAACTTTAAAAAAGATTTAAACAATAAAGTTTACTATGCAGTTTAAAAAGCATTAAGCAGTAGTATTATTAACAAAAAAGTACATAATATACTTTATAAAAAAAAATAAAGTTTTATTATAATAGCTATTAAAACTTTGTTATTTTAAAAAGATCTAACTGCAATTTTTAATACTTTTGTTACTTTATATAAGCATAAGCGCTATATTTTTAATAGCACAATCTTTGCTACTAGCTTACGTTATTAAAGCAGTTTTAATAATATTTCGTTAATAAGCATTAAACGTATGCAAATCGAAACGTTTTTTTAGCAATTAATTATTATAATACTTTAACGCAACCTATTTACTTTAAAAAACATGTTTTCTAAAACGCTACCTTGTTTTTAATACATTTTTGCTAATGTTCTTAAGCAATTTAATTAAAACATTAAAACTTTGCAAAAGCGTTAAGTTTTCTTAAAAAGATTATCGTTTACTAAAACATTAATATAAGCTTTAAAACAGCTACTATATAAATTAGTAGGCCTTATAAACTAGCAAGGGTTTTATATGTAAAATAAGTTGTTTTTTAAAACGATACTTTATTGTTAATGTTTTCTTAAAAGTAGATTTTAGAAAAAAGCTTCTTATAAAAAGCTTTTTAAAAATAACATCTAATATAAAAATAACATCTAGTAAAATTGTTTATGCAATAATATTCTAGCAGAATTATTTTAGTAAAAATAACATTTTAGCAAAGTTATTTTAGTAGAATTGTCTTAATAAAATTAGTCCAGTAAAATTATTTTAGCAGAAGTTCTAGCAAAATTGTTAGTAAAATAGTATTATAAAATTATAGCGTTATATTATATAATTTTTCTTTAAAAAAAAAACTATTATTTACTAAAACGTTAATATAAGCATTAAAACAGTATTAACAAAAACATTGGTTTTTGTTAAAAAAAGGCAAATAAAAAGCTTCCTATAAAAGTCTTCCGTAAAAAAGCTTTTCTAAAACGTTTTCTTAAAAACGCTTTCCTTAAAACGCCTTTTCTAAAAAAGTAGCTAGCTTAATATAATTATAGTTAAATAGACCTTGTTTTAAAGACTTAGTTTAATAATACAACAACTTTCAGACTTTACTAAGCCAGCCGTAGGAAAGCTTTTCTAAAACGTTTTCTTAAAGACGCCTTTCTCAAGACGCCTTCTCTAAGAAAGTAGCTAGCCTAGTATAATTATGGTCGGATAAACCTTGTCTTAAAGACTTAGTTTAACAATACAACAACTTTCAGACTTCACTAAGCCAGCTTACCAAAAAAATATAAAAAAAAATCTTTTTTAATTTTAAAAAAAGCTTAAAAAGCTTTTAAAGAACTAAAACTAAAAGTTATTTTTAACTTTATAGTTAAACTACTTAATTTATAAAAAAAAAAAAAGCTAAAAATAAATGCTTTAAATAGTATAATTATAAAAGTTTTAGGACCCTTTTTTGAATTCTTTACACTTAACTATAACTTTGTGAGTTTAAGCCTAATTATTAAATAATTAAGATTGCTAAAATTAACATAGCAACTTTTATTTATTAAGTAAGTTGCACTTTATTTACGGAGTGCAAATATAACAAAAAACAGAAAAATAGTATTAAACAACCTATTTGTTAAAAACGCAACTAATATGCTACTAAAACTTATTAATAATGCAACTATAACGTAGTAGTATTTTAACGGAAAACGCAAAGCTAATAAATTTCCTAGTGTATAAAAAATAGTTAATAGAATTATAAAACTAATACTATAGCTATTAATAGAAAAAAAATAGCAAAAGGAATTTTTCTTTAAAAAAACGCAAAAAAAGTGCAAATAGCATATATATTAAAAAAAGCTTAAAAAAGCTAGCAAAGCATAAAGCCTAACAACAAAAATAACCTTAATATATTTATAACTTGCTATAACTTAAATGTTACTATAAAAGCTAACTAAAAAAGCGTTAAAAATATTGTTTAAAAGCTTTTTTAATAAACTTTGTTAAACGTAAACATATTAAAATTTTAAGCATAAATTGCAGCTTTATAGCTAGCTTATAACAATAAAGCAATATTATTTAAACAAAACAAAAAAGTACTAATTAAAGTTAAAAAACAAGTTAATAACTTTAAAAACAAAACATTAGCTAATATTATTAAAGCAGTAAATATAACGCTTATAAGCAGTAATACAATTGCTGCTAAAAAGCTATATAGCAAAAATATAATAATTACTTTTAAAGAAGCAGTGCTTTAAAAAGCCGAAAAAAAAATAAATTATAAAGGCCTTTAAAAAAAAGTTAAAAGTATAACAAAAAAAAGCAGCACTAATAATAAAAAGCATTTTAGCAAAACAAATTAAAGCAATATATTTAAATAAAAACTTATTATAGCTATTATATAATAAATACCCTAAAATTATAAAATGCAAAAAAATACTATTTAAAAACGCAAAAGCTAAATTTGCGTTAATATTATTATATATAAGTAATATTATAGCAGCTAAAACAATATGCAAAAACAGCTTTTTATAAAAAGCTTAGCTATTTAATTGTAAACTTTTTGCTATAAAGCTTAAAGTTATATAGTGCTTTAACTGCTATAAATATAGTTATATAGCTAAATATTACTACAAAAACTTAAAGTATAGCTATTGTTTAGCTTTAAAGCACTAAAGAAGTAAAAAAAGCTGCTTAATAAAAATGCAAAAAATAAAACAAAAATGCATAAACTGCAAAAAAGTATACATAGTATAAAATAAAGCTTGCTAAAAAAAAATTAAACAAAAAAACAAAGCAAAAGTAATATATATGTTATAACTTAAAAGCTTTTAAAGTGCTAAAAAAGCAGCAATAATAAATAAAAAAATAAATAAAAATAGTTTAAAAATACTAATAGCATTAGCATTTGCAAGGCTAAATAAAGAAAAATTACTAGTAAAAAAATAGCAAACTAGCAGTACAAGCAAAAACTTATTTCTATTAATTTAATAATATATAATATTGCTTTTTAAAATATTGCAAGATTTAAAAGCAATATAGCATATATGCTATAAAATAACAGCTTTAATTATATAGCAATTTAAAAACTAGTAATTAATAAATATAGCAACATATATTGCTTTAGTAGTAATAGCTACTAAGTTGTTTAGTTAAAAAGCAAAACTGCATTATATATAAATAAAAAAATTGCAATAAAAACGCTAGCAAAAAATGCTAATAAAAATTAAGCAAAAATTATAATAAGCAGTAATAACTTAGTAATATTTCTATAGTTAATATATTTGCTAAATTAAAAAAAAACAGTTTAGCATAATTTAATTTAAAAAATACGTAAAGCAAGCAAGCTAAAAAAACGTTATATATTTATAAGTAATTTTAACCTTTATTACTTATTATAGGACTTAAAAAGCAAAAAAAGCTAAAAAACAAATAAACTGTTTAAGTTTATTGCATAATAAGATTTTATGCTAGCTATTTTTTAAAAAAAAGTAACTAAAACAAAGCATAAATAAAAAAGCTTAACAATAAACTTAATATAAATGTTTAGCAACTTAGCTACTATTTATTAAAAAGACTTAAAGTAGCTAAGTTTTAATTATAAAGCACTAAAAGTTATAATTAACTTAAAAGTAGTTTTATAAAAATACTTAAAAAAAGCAAAAAAATAAAACTAGCTTAAATTAAACAAAAATAAAGCAGCTATAAAAGCAAAAGCTATTATTACAAAAATATATATGCTATATATATTTAACAAGCTAAATAATGCTTTTAATTTCTTAATTTAGCAACTAATAAAAATAGCAAATAAAACAACGCTTAAAAAAACTATAAAAAAAAAACACTAAGCATTACTTTAGTAGTTCTTAAAAGTAGTTAAAACAAAAAAAAAGGCAAAACAAGCATACTGCAAGTTTTAAAGCAAAAGAACTAAAGCAGCATAGCAAGCCTTTAAAAAAAAAAAAAAAGTCTTTAGCAATAAAGTAAAAAAAGCGCAAAAACATAACTAAAAACAAACATTTATAAAAGCATTTAAAAATTTTAAGTTATTATAAAGCTTAGCTAAATAAGCGAAGTTTGCTTATAAGCTAGCTTTAAAAATTACTGCAATTTTACTGCTAAAACAAACAAAAAGTAAGCTGCTTTTTGTTAATACTTTTAAAAAAAAAACAGCTTTACTAATAAAACGCTTTTTTTTTGCACTACTAGTAAACTTATTTAATATACTTAAAAAAAACCTAACTTATAATAACTACTAAAAGTTTATAATTAATATTAATACAAAAAAAAAAAATATAACATTACTAATATAAAAGTTAGCGCTATAAAAAGCATTAAAAAATAACTTATTACTTAATAGCTTTTTTAAAGCTTATAAACCTGCTTTAGCAAAAAAAATAGCAACACTATATATTATTAGCTTTTTACTAAGGTATTACTTAGTGCAATTTAGGCAAACAAAAGTAATAATTATATTTAAACCTAGAAAATCAAAAAAAACTAAAAAAATAGCTAAAAAGTAGCGCTTTATTGCGTTTATTTGCACAGTGAAAAAAGTACTAAAAAAAAAGCTATATTATTGCATAATAAAAATAGCTAAGCAAAAAGGTTTCCTGCTAAACAACCAAATAAATAACAAACAAAACAAGTTAATAAATGTAGCTATTAAACTAGTTTTAAAAACAGCAAAAAAAATAATTAGCAAAAAAAGCATAGCGTTTTTGCTGCAGCTAAATATTATAAAAGCTTTTAATACTATTAATAAAAAAAAAATAATATATATTTTGCAACAGAAAAGCTTTTCTTCTTAAATAATTATGTAAGTAAACTTTTTTATATTAAACTATATAGTATATTTTTGCTTTAATAAAGCAGTGTTTTAGCTAATAGCGCTAAAAGCTAAAGTTTTTTAAGGGTTTCTGCTTTTATTTTTTTTTTTCTTTTTATATATTTTAATATTTTATAATAACCTTACTGTATATTAAAAGCTAATAATAGTTAGCTTTGCTAATAATACTAACTTTATTACAGTAAACTTAAATATAAAGCAAAACTGCAAAGCTTTAAAAGCAGCATAAAAAACATATAAAAGCTAAGCAAAACAATATAAAATAAAGTTTATACTATAAAAAAGCAAATTAATGCACTTTTTTAGCAATAAAATAGCGCTTATGCAAATAATACACTTTTTTAACATAATAGTACATCTAAAAAATAATATAAAGTTTTTAAAAGTATAGTTTAATAAAAACATAAAATAGAAAAAACACTTAGCAAAGCTTAAAAAAAAACTAAGCATTTAGTTATATGTAGTAATTAAGCTGCAAAACTTTATATAAAGCAATAATGTAACAAAAGCAAAGCAAATATATGTTATAATAGTGTAAAGCACTTTAGCTTATAGCGTAATAACTTAGTACAAAAACTTTAAAGAAAATAAAGCAAAAAGCATTGCTAATTTATTAGTAATAACTTAAAACAAGTGCTTTAAACGTATAGCTAAAGCTTTTAAAGCAATTAAAATAAAGCATTTAAAAACTAAAATAAAAATTCTTTTTATTAACTTATATTTTAGTAATAAAGCAATAGCTTGTAAGTACTGCATAAAAAGCTTAGCAACTAAAAAATTAATCTAAAAAGCAATAAAAAAAATTAAAACTTTTATTTAAAACGTAAAGGCTTAAAGAGCTAAAAACTAAACAAAGGGCAAACTTATAAGCAATAGTAAAAGCATAGCTAAAAAAGATTTAATGCTAGCTTTAAACTTTTAGCAAAAAAAGTAGTTAAAAAAAAAAAAACCTAAGATTGCACTAAAAAAAAAATAAATAAGCAAATAAAGCTAAATTAAAACAAGCAGTAGTTACTTAATAATAGCTAAACAAAAGCTTAGCAAAAATAAAGCTTTTAAAAAATATAACAAATTACTAAAGCATAAAACAGCTATAGTAATGCAAATATATACTAGAAAAATAAAGCTAAAAGTATTCCTGCATAAAAAGAAAGTTTTAAGCTTTTTTACGCCTTTTTATAAATACGTAAAAAGAAAAAAAACCTTTTAGTATATAGTTCTATATTATAACTTGCTAAAAAACAAAAAAAAGCAGCTATAAAAAAGCTTTATAGCTAAACTATTACAAACTAACAAAAATTTGCAACTAGCTATAAAAAAGCTTAAAGCCGCAAATAATATTGCAAAATAGCTATTTATTACTAATAAAATAGTAATATATAATAAAGCAGTTAAAATAAAAAGAAATAAAAAAAGAAAAAAAAAGGCAAAAAATAAGGAAAAAACTAGCAAAAAAAGCAAAAGCGCTTTTTTAAAGGTCTTAAAAAACAAAAAAAAAGCTTTTATGCGTTTCTTAAAAAAGCAAAAGGTTTAAAAGCTTTAAAAAAAGTTCTTTTGCTTTTTAACTATTATTTTTTATTTAGCAAGCTAGTTAGTAAAAACTAGTTATTATAAGGTAAAAAAACTTTAAGGTAGCAGCGTAAACATTGTTGCATAGGGTTTTTATTTAGCTTTTTGTACAGTTTTACCTATAAGTACACAGGTAAAAAAACCGCGCTACAAAGCAGCACAGCAGGTTATTAATAATAATATAAAAGTTTTAAAACAACTAAAAAATAACAAAAAATAGTACTTAATAGCTTATTATTTTAAAGCACTATAAAACATAGTATTATAATACTTTATATATAACAAAGAACTGCTTGCAATTATTATAGCACTTAAAAAGTAAAAACTATTTTTTATAAAAACTATAAAGCTAATTAAAATTTATTTAAATTATTAAAACTTAATAAAATTTATAACTATATAAAAGATTACTAAATAACATAAAAATTAAATAGTTTTTTTTTTTAAGTTTAACTTTAAAATATATTATATTAAAAAAAAAAAAAATATTTAAGCAAATATACTTAGTTAACAAAGTTAAAAAGAATTTAAAGTTTTAAAAAAAAACATTTAAGTATTATATTCTTAAAAAAATAAAAGCTTAAAAATTAAAGTTATACTTAAGAACTTTACGAATATATAGCTATAACAAGCTTATAACTTAGAAAAGTTAGCATAACTACAAAAATATAAAAAATTAAAAAATAATAAGCTAATATATAAACATAAGGTTTATTTACTGGAATTTTTACAAAACAAGTTTATTAAAAAATTTTACGAATACTTATTATATAAATACTAAAAAGCAATAAAAATAGTTCAACAATTATAAAAAAAGTACAATTTTTTAAAACTATAAAACATAGTTAAATTTATTATAAAAAAATGCAATATTTATAATAAAGCTAAAGCAGCTTAATATAAGCTTTATAAATTATTATAATTTATATAAATACTTAAATAAGCATAGCATACTATTGCTTAAAATTTTATTATAGCATTACTTTTATTAATTAATTTAGTTATAAAAGTATAATATAATAAAATATAAGTTATTATTAATAAATTTACTAAGTACGCCTATTTTTTACTATTTAAAAAAAATATAACAGCTAAACAACTTGCATACGCTTTTATATACTAATATTTAAATAAACATAAGCTATTAAAAAGAATTATTTTAAACTAAAATAAATTGTTTACTTTTAAGTTTAAAACTAGTTTTTTTAAACTTATTAATATTAAACTAAAGTTTTTAATTGTTTATTACTTATAAATAAATAAACAAATAAAAAAACAAAACTAAATATTAAAATAATATTTATAAAGTTATATTAACTATTAATAAAACAATTAAATAAAACTATTATTAATAACATAGATTTTATATAATATATTAACAAACAAAAATATAAACATATTTTTACATAAAGCTATTTATAAATAACAAGCAACTATTAAAAAATAAAAAAAAACTTTAATAAAAGCATTTGTTATTTTAACTATAGTATTTTAAGCAAAAACTATTGCAATAGAAATTAAAACGTTATAAGCTAAACTATAACTATGCTTTTAATTTTTATAACAATAAATGTTAATATATTATAATAAAAAATAAACTAAAAAACTAACCTTTAAAAAAAAAAACAAAGTTTATTTGCTATAATAAAAACAAAATGCAAACACTAATATTTTTTAAATTAAAACAAAACAACTAAGCAATAAATTAAAATTTAAAAAACTTAGCTTTTTTAAAATTAAAAAAGTTATTTTATTTATTAATTATAAACTATTATTACTAAAAAATATGCAAATTTACTTTATTTTTTATATTTTTTTATTAAAATTAGCATTTATTAAAATACTTATTAAAATATAATTAAAAATAAAAACAAATTAAAACGTTTATAAAGTTAAAAGTATACTAAATTTTCGTTAAAATAATAATAACCTAAAATATTTTATTAAATAAAAAAAATATTTATATGCTAATAATACTTAAAAACTTAAAAAACACTTAAAAACTGCTAAAGTAATTATAAGTTAGTTTTACTGCTAATATTTTAACTGCTTAAAACTAAAAAAAGAAGGTTAACTTTAAAAAAAACGCTTAAAAAATTTTAATTAAACTTAAATAAAGCAATTTATGCTGCTTTAGCTTGCTTTTTTTGTTATTTTTGCTTTTTTACTAGCGCTTTTTATTTTTTTTTAATACGCTTTATTTTGTTTAGTTTATTTAAAAACTAAAGCTTTTGCTAAACTATTTTAATACTTTTTACTTTTAAAAAACGTTTTTGTATATAAAGCTAAGCTAACTTGCTTAAAACAAAATTAAAGCTATTTTAAGCTTGCTTTAATTTCTTTTAAACTAAAAATAACTATTGCTTTGCTTGCTTTTTTTTTTTTTTAAAATAATAATGTTTAAAAACTATATTATTAATTAAGTTAATTAAAACTTTTAATTTGTTATAAAAGCAGCTAGTACATACGCATTTAAAATAATAAAACATATTATTTATTATTTTGCACGTTAGTAATTAATTAAAGCAGCAAAAGCAAAGCATAATTTTATAGCTAATAAAATTAATAAAAGAAGCAAAAACAAGTTTTTGCTTTGTTTTAAATAAGCAGTTAGTTTTTTTAATGCGCTTTAATATTATAACATATAAAAAAAAAAAAAAAAAAAATACTTACAAAAAATTATTAAAACAACAATTCTAAAAAAAAGGGAATAATATTACAAAATTAGCACAAAAGTAACTTTTAAAGCAGCTTAATGCTTTTATATATACTATGCACTTTTTTTTTTGCTAGCTAAAGCTAAAATTATATAATAATTTATTTAGCTTACTAAGCTTACAGTAATTTAAAGCTTATTAAGCTTATAGTAATCTAAAGCTTACTAAGTTTACAGTAATTTAATGTTTACTAAACTTGCAGTAATCTAAAAAAAGTTACTATTTTTTTTACCTTTTCTTTATTTATATAATTATGCACTTTTTATATTTAGTTATTTATTTAGTTTTAGTTTTTTAGCTATTAATTTTTTATAACTGCTAAGCACTAATATATTTATTACTTTTAATTCTTTAAGACTTTTATTAATGCATAATAATAAAAGTACTCTAAAAACCTCCTTAACGAACTATTATTAAAGATTTTATTATTACTTGCAAATTAAGACCTTAAAAGCAAACCTGTTATATTAATATATAATAAATCTGTTACACTTTTATGCTTAACTTTATTTTTTAGTTTTTAGGTCTTTTTATTAATATAGTTAATAATACAGCAATTAATAAATAATTTTTAATAAAATGCTTAAAATAGCTTATAGCATTTATAAATGCTTTTATTTTTATAATAGTTTTAAGTATAAGCTGCTTTTATACTGCTATAACTTTTGCTAGGTTTGCTTTAATATTATTGCAAAAAACATTAAAACTAAAAAAAATACTAAAATTTATAAAAAGCAGTGTTTTTAATATATTAACTATTATATTATATTTAACTAATTATATAAATAATAAACAATAATACTTATATAGTTGTTTTTTTGTTTTAGCTTAAATATAAATATTATTAAGTAAGCTAACTAATTATTTATAAAAAAGTTTAATTATTTTTTATATTAATATTTAAAACATTGCTAAAACGTTATAAAGTTTAAAAAGCATTACTATTTATTTATATAGCTTAAATAATATAATAAACGCTATTTTTTTGTAATGTAGTTTATATATAGCAATATGCTAAAATTTATTTTTTAAGTTAACAAAAATATACTATTAGCGCTTTATAGCTTATTATATTTAATTTGCTATATTAAATAGTAAATAAGCTTGCTTTTTTGTTTTTTTATTAACTTTATAATAATTATAATAAAAATGCTATATTATTAATTTATTATTTTTATTAAGCTTAATAATTATGCTTAACGCTTTTTTTAAAGTTAATAGTACTAATAAACTTTATAGCTTTATATTTTTTTTAATATAAATACTTTTATATGCTTTTATAAACTTATGTAGTACTTTTTTTTGCATTAAGCTATATTTTTGCAATAATAGTTTAATTAGCAAACTATTGCTTATATTAATATAATGCTTTATTTTAGCAATAGTATTAATTTTTTGCTTAAAGTAATTAAATAGTTTAAAGAAGTTTTTTATATAATAATTTTAATATTTAGCAATTTATAGTTCTTTTAAGGTATTTTTATGCTATTTAATAGTTATAATATAGCACTTTTTACTAGCTATATTAACAAATAAACACTTTATTAGTTATATTAAAAAGCTTTTTTTAAACCTAAATAACATAATAACTTTATAACTATTTAAAATAGCAAAAATGTTTTCTTATTTATAAAAAATCCGTTTTTTAATAGTTATATTGCTTAAAAAAATATAGTTTAGCACTATATTTACTGTTAATATTTATGCTTTTAATATACTGCTAGTAATTATAAAATTTACTGTTATTTTATAATTTTTAATTATTTAAAGTCTTGTTTTATTAACGCTATATATTATGCTTTATTTTTATAATTAATATAATACTAGCTTAAATGTTAAAAATTATAAAATATAATAACTAATATAGCTATAGTTTTAAAAAATAGTAAATTTATAGCTATTAGTTAATTTAGCTAAAAAAAAATTATAATAATTACTATAACTATTTTTTAGCTTTTGTTTTTTATTAAAGTTTTTTTAGCTTTTATTTGTTTTAATTAATAAAACAAAGCTACTTTAAGCAATATTAAAAATTTTAGCAAGTTTTTTATTAATTATATTATTTTTAAAACAATTAATAAAGCATTACTTTATTTTATTAATATTGTTTTTATTTTTAGTATTATTTATAATAAAAATATATTTAAAGCTACTAATTAAAGCTTTACTTTTAAAAGTCTTATATTTATTTTAAACTTTATTAAATTTGCTAAAAAAATTGTTGCAAAAAAGCCTGCTTTTAATAGTTATAAATTAGCTAATTTGCTTTTTTTAGTTTATTTTAAAGTTTTTAAGCTATTTAGCTTTTATTTTATAGTTTTTTATATAATAGCTAATTTTATTACAATTAAAACATTTGTTTTATATTACTTAAGCTATAAATCTAGTTTTAAATTAGTTATTTTTATGTTTTATAATTTAGCTTACTTTTTATTTATTAGTTTTAAAGTTTAAAATTATTAATATTAGTAATATTTTAGCATAATTTATTAGTTAAATTTATATTATGCTTAGTTCTTTAGTAGTTTTAACGCTAATATTACATTTATAATATAACGCTAAAATATTTTATAGTTAAACTATTACTTTAAAAATGCTATAAATTTTTAGCTTAATTAATATTATAGCTACTATATAAAATAGCTATATAGCTTTTTTAATTATTTAGTTAATATTTAAGTTATTGCTAAACTTTTTTATATATAACTAAATTATTAATATAAAATTAATTAATTTATTAATAATAATATTATAAGTTTACTATATATTTTTAATAATTATATAATGAACCTGTTATATATTAATATAACAGGTTTGCTTTTAGGGTTTTAATTTGTAAATAATAATAGGATCTTTAACAGTAGTCCGTTAAGGAGGTTTTTAAAGTACTTTTATTACTGTGTATTAATAAAAGTCTTAAGAAATTAAAAGTAATAAATATATTAATGCTTAGTAGTTATAAGAAATTAATAGCTAAAAAATTAAAACTAAATAAATAATTAAATATAAAAAGTATATAATTATATAAATAAAGAAAAAGTAAGAAAAATAGTAACTTTTTTTAAATTATTGCAAGTTTAGTAAGCATTAAATTACTATAAGCTTAGTAAGCTTTAAATTACTATAAGCTTAATAAGCTTTAAATTACTGTAAGCTTAATAAGCTAAATAAATTATTATATAACTTTAGCTTTAGCTAGCAAAAAAAAAAGTGCATAATATATATAAAAGCATTAAGCCGCTTTAAAAGTTACTTTTGTGCTAATTTTGTAACATTATTTCTTTTTTTCTAGAATTGTTGTTTTAATAATTTTCTGTAAGTATTTTTTCTTCCTTTTTTTTTTATATGTTATAATATTAAAGCACATTAAAAAAACTAACTGCTTATTTAAAATAAAGCAAAAATTTATTTTTATTTTTTTTATTAATTTTACTAGCTATAAAATTATGCTTTACTTTTGCTGCTTTAATTAATTATTAACGTGCAAAATAATAAATAATATGTTTTGTTGTTTTAAATATGTATATGCTAGCTGCTTTTACAACAAATTAAAAGTTTTAATTAACTTAATTAATAATATAGTTTTTAAACATTATTGTTTTAAAAAAAAAAAAAAGCAAGCAAAATAATAGCTACTTTTAGTTTAAAAGAAATTAAAGCAAACTTAAAATAGCTTTAATTTTGTTTTAAGCAAGTTAGCTTAGCTTTATATATAAAAACGTTTTTTAAAAGCAAAAAGTATTAAAATAGTTTAATAAAAGCTTTAGTTCTTAAATAAACTAAATAAAATAAAGCATATTAAAAAAAAACAAAAAGCGCTAGCAAAAAAGCAAAAATAACAAAAAAAACAAACTAAAGTAACATAAGCTACTTTATTTAAGTTTAATTAAAATTTTTTAAGCGTTTTTTTTAAAATTAACCTTTTTTTTTTAGTTTTAAGCAGTTAAAATATTAGCAGTAAAACTAACTTATAACTACTTTAGCAATTTTTAAGTACTTTTTAAGTTCTTAAGTATTATTAATATATAAGTATTTTTTTTATTTAATAAAATACTTTAGGTTATTATTATTTTAACAAAAATCTAGTATATTTTTAATTTTATAAACGTTTTAATCTATTTTTATTTTTAGTTATGTTTTAATAAATGTTTTAATAAGTGCTAATTTTAATAAAAAAATATAAAAAATAAAGTAAATTTATATATTCTTTAGTAATAATAATTTATAGTTAATAAATAAAATAACTTTTTTAATTTTAAAAAAGCTAAGTTTTTTAAATTTTAATTTATTGCTTAATTGTTTTGTTTTAATTTAAAAAATATTAATATTTGCATTTTGTTTTTGTTATAGCAAATAAACTTTGTTTTTTTTTTTAAAGGTTAGTTTTTTAGTTTGTTTTTTATTATAGTATACTAACATTTATTATTATAAAAATTAAAAGTATAATTGCAGTTTAGTTTATAGCGTTTTGATTTTTATTATAATAGTTTTTGCTTAAAATGCTATAATTAAAATAACAAATGCTTTTATTAAAGTTTTTTCTTGTTTTTTAATAGTTGCTTATTATTTATAAATAGCTTTATATAAAAATATATTTATGTTTTTATTTATTAATATGTTATATAAAATTTATGCTATTAATAATAGTTTTACTTAATTGTTTTATTAATAGTTAATATAACTTTATAAATATTATTTTAATATTTAGTTTAGTTTTTTTATTTGTTTATTTATTTATAAGTAATAAGTAGTTAAAAACTTTAATTTAATACTAATAAGTTTAAAAAAACTAGTTTTAAACTTAAAAGTAAACAATTTATTTTAGTTTAAAACAATTTTTTTTAGTAACTTATGCTTATTTAAATATTAGCATATAAAAGCATATATAAATTGTTTAGCTGTTATATTTTTTTTAAACAATAAAAAGTAAGCATACTTAATAAGTTTATTAATAATAACTTATATTTTATTATATTATATTTTTATAACTAAATTAATTAATAAAAATAATGCTATAATAAAATCTTAAGCAATAATATGTTATGCTTATTTAAGTATTTATATAAGTTATAGCAGTTTATAAAGCTTATATTAAGCTACTTTAGCTTTATTATAAATAT
>MU400900.1:0-24797 GCA_022578965.1 Xylaria sp. FL1777 | reverse complement strand
ATATTAAGTTTAGCTAATAAAAATAAGCTATTTATTAAAAGTAATAAAAAATAGCAGTTATATACTTTTAATTATAAAAAAGCAAAAAAAAAAAAACAAAAAACTAAAAAACTAAAGCTAAATATAAATTAATGCAAAATATTATATACGTTTTATTTTTTTTAGCTTTTTTTTTAGCTTTTTAAAACTACTATTTGCTAGCGATTTTTTATTATGCTTTAATAATTTAAATTATACTAGTAAATTTATAGCTAGTAATATATTTATATATATAAAAAAAGCACTTAAAAATAATATAACTATAATTAGTTTTATTAAAAATAATAAAATAAAAATTATAACTATTATTAAATATAAAGCTAATTAGCTTAATTATATATTAAGCGTTTAATAAATATTTAATTGCTGTTTTATTTGCATTTTTAGTATTAATTTTAAAGTTAAATAAAGTATATTTTTAATAGTATTTTTAATTTATACTTTATTTGTAAAATGCTTAACATGCTTATTAAAAGTATGCTAATATATTATAAAAAGCTTAATATATAAAATATAGCTATATTTTTTTTATTTATTATATTTAAATATTTTTATAATATTATAAACTAAAAAAAACATAATATTTATATTAATTATTTTATTAAATATAATAGTAATACATTATTAAACTTTTTTTAGCATAAAATATTTTGTTATATTATTAATAGCAAAGTTTAAATATTAATATAAGTTTATAAAATATTTTGCGCAAAATTTTTAAAGCTTTTGCTATAAAAACTAAAAAATAATTTTTTTTTAAAGCATAAACTACTAATATATTTTTAGCAGCAACTTTAATAATTAACTAAAGTTATAATAATATAAGTTATAATATATTTTTTATTATATATTTTTTTACTTTTTAATGTTTTTATTATTTAGTTATTATAAAAACTATAAAGTATATTTTTTAAAGCATTTTATATTTATAAACTTATATATATTTAACTAAATAGCTTATAGCTTATTTTTAAACTTTAGTTTAGTTTTAGTTTATTTAATAAGCTTAACTAGCTTAAACTATTTTAATTTAAAGTTAACTATTAAACTATTTTTATTTTTAAGCTTATTAATTATAATTAATTAATAGTTTAATAATATAAACTATATATAATTAAACATTAAACTTTTTAATGCATTATTACTTATGTTTATTATAAAGTATAAATTATTTTAATTATTTTTTAGTAGCTTTTTTTTATGCTTTAGTTTAAAAAGTTTAACTTTTTACGCTTTTAATAAATTAAAATATTAATAAAAAGCAAAAAAAAATGCTATTTTTTATATTATATTATTTTAAATAGTTTAGCTAAACTTTTGCAACAAATTTAAAAAGTTTTTAAAAGCAATAAAACTAAACTAAACAATATGCGTTATATTATAAATATTTATTTTTATTTTAAAAGCTATAATAATAAATATAATTTAACAAAAAAAGTCTAGCTTTATAACTTTATTATATAACTACTATTAGTTATTAAAACATATATTTGCATTATATTTTTAAATAAAGTATTTTATTTTAATTAAAGTAAACTTTAATTTTTAAAGCTATATTATTAAAAAATAACGCATAATAATAAGCTTTTTTTTGCTATTTATAAAAACAATAGTTTTAAAGATTAAATATATTATATTGCGTTATATTTTGCTAATTAAAAAACTTAATTATTAATAATTTTTTATAATAGTACTTTTTTTTATAAAATAAACAACAAAAAATATATTAGGCTAATTAATTAAAGCATAAATAAATTGCAGTTTTTTAAATAAATACTTTATTATTAAAATCTAGCTTTAAATAATATAAATTTTTAAACGTTTAAATTTAATATAGCAATATAACTAAACTATAATATATTTAATAAAACTAATACTTTTATATAATATATATTAAAGTATACAATTTAAAAATCTTTTTATTAATAAACTATATAAAGCTTATTAATAGCTATAAATATAATTTTTTAATTAAACAAAAAGTTATAAAATAAATTAATAAAATATTTTTAAGTAGTTTATTTAAACTTAAAAATAATATATATAAAACGTTTTAAAGCTAACTTAGCTTATATAATATTATTTTATTAAACAATAAAAATATACTTTTATAACTATTTATATAATATTAATTAACTTTTATTATATTATTTATTATTAATAATAAATAAATGTTAAAAATTTAAGCAATTAAGTTAAATTTATTATATTTTAATTGTTTTAATAAATATAACTATAAAATTATTATATTTTGTATAATAATTAAAATAGTTTATAATATAATGCTTTTTTTATAACTAATTTAAGCTATTAATATAATATTACTATACAAAAATATTATATGCTAAATTAACTTAATTTATTTAGCTTTAAATTTAAGCTTATATAATTTATTAAATTAATAACAATTTAAAATAGCATTAATAATAGCTTATATAAAGTTATATTTTAATATATGCTATTAATTATATTTTAATTATAGCAAAATATGCTATATAAAATACTAAATATAATTATTAAATAAATGCTTTAATACTATATTATTAGCTAGTTTATTTAGTTTGCTAAATTTTCTAATAAATTTTAAAAGTTTTAAAGCTATTAGTTTTTTTAAAAAGCAATTATTAATTAAGCTAAAGCTAAAATTATTAAAAGTTTGCAGTTTTATAATAAAATAAAAAAATAACACTAATTAATAAATTAACAAATAAAGCTTACCTTTTAATTATTTAAGGTTAAAACATTATAATATAATAAAATATCTTAATTATAAAGTTAGCACTAAATATAAGCATTACTATAAAAAGCCTTAAGTAATATTATAATTGTTTTTTTTAGGTTTTATTAATAAATAATCTATAAGTATAAATAGTATACATACGTATATAAAGTAAACCTTAGCTTAAAAATTAACAAAAGTTCTTTAAACTAAAATATATAAAATGCAAGCTTTAAACTTATAAATACATTTATATAAGCCTTTAAAAAAAGTAGGTTGTAACTTGCAGCAAGCGCAGCTTGCTGTTTTATATTTCTAGTCTAAGGCACCTAAAATAAACGGTTTGTTTATACGACCAACAGTTGCAGAAATATTTACAGTTAAAGAAAATATGCTAATAAACCGAAAAGTAACCTTTTATATAAGCATAAAACATAAATATCTCTGCGACTGTAAGTCGTACAAACAAACCGTTTGCGTTTTTGGATTTCTTTCGTAATTAGCTTTCTAATGACTCCGGTTGCATTGCGGTGCAATAAGTAGTTGCAAAGTTATTTGAAAAATAAGCCCATTATGTGTTTGTAAAGCTATATATCTGTATTAATTTCTCATATGTCTGTATTAATTCCCTAAATTATATAGCATAATAAATAGCTTTAATAGTGCTATAGCTCTTTATATTATAATAGAGCAGTGCAATTGCAATAGATCTACTATATTACTTTAATTATAAGGAGATAAGTTATAATTTATGTATTTAAGCAATTAGGCCATATATAAATTAAGGAATAAAACAATTAATTAAAGGGCTATTTAATAATACAAATAAAGCAACTATAGCTATTTTTTATTATATTATGCGTATTAGTTAAATTTATACTTTAAAGTTTAGCGTAATACTTATATTTTTATTTTTACTATATAACTTAGCTTAAATTTACATTAGCTAGCTAGTTAGCTTATTTAATTACTTTATTTTATTTTAATTTTTTTTTATTAAAATATAGCTGCTTTTAGTTTATTTTAATACTTATAATTATAAAGTTCTTTATTTTTATTAGCGTTTTTTAAACGAAGTTAATATTATTTTTTTTTGTTTATTTAGTTTTATAAGTTCTTTTTTATTTTGTTTGCTATGTTTAGAAATAGCTTAAGCTTTAGCGCTTATAAAAGCATTATAGCTTCGTTAAAACTAATTTTAGCTTTTTTACGTATTTAAATATATAAGCAAAAGCTTTTAAAAGTGCTTAGTGTTTTTTTTATATAAATGCTTATAAAAAGTTTATATTTTTTTTTTTAAACTATTAAGCTTAGCTAAGTTTTATATTTAGCTTATTATACTTAAAAAAAAGAATATTTATAAAGGTATTTATAGCAAAATAACTTTGTACTATTAAAACGTTTTTATATTGCTTATAATAGAACTTTTTTAGTATAATTGTTAGTTTTTTTTGCTAGGAACTTTTTTTGCGCTTTAAAGTAAAAAGCATTAAAAAAACAAAACAATTAACTTTTAGTTTTTTTTTTAGTGTTTTTTTTTTGCTTTAAGTATTTTTAGTGCTTAATAATAAAAAAGCTAGCTTATTAAATCTAAAAAGTATTACTTTTAGTGCTTACAAAAGTTTATAAAGTTTAGTGCTTATTATAAGCAATAAACGTAAATTTTTTTATAACTTAAAGCTAAAGTACTTTTTAAAGGTTTTTTTTAAAAAGTAAATAAGCTATTTATAACTTTTTTAATTATTAATTTTTTTTTTAAATATTAGCTTATTAAGTTATAAAATACGTAATATAAATATAAAGCTTTAATAAACTTATATATATAGTTATTATGCTAGCAAAAACAAAAAAGTATAAAATAGCTTAATATAACTTTTATATTAAAGTGCTTTATTATTTAATACTTTTATAATTTTTAAAAAACTTGTTTGTTATTTTTATTAATAATATACTTAAAGTTTAAAATATATGCTACTTTTAAAACAGTATTAATAAAAATAATAATTTAATAATTATTTAAGTAATACTTTATTATAAAATATTTTATTTAAGAAGTTTTAGCAATTATTATAGCTTATTTTATGTTTTGTTAGTTTATAAGAAGATTTTTTATAAACTAGCTATATTTAAGTTTAATATTTATTTTTAAAGCTTTAGCTTTTTTATTTATATATAACTAAAGCAATACGTTTAGTAAAGCTTTTATTTTGCGTTTATTTAGCTATTTTTTAATGTTTAGCTTTATAAAAATATTTGTAATATAAATAGCTTTAATTTTTTATTTTGTTATATTTACTTCGTAAAAGTTCTTATAGTAGCTATAAATAGCAAGCCTTTTTTAATAATTTAAATACTTTTGTTTATATTAGTAAGTTTTTTTAATAGCTATTTGTTATTTTAAAAAAAACAGTTTTTAGCTATTGCTTTTTATTATTTTTATGTATTATTTTTAAAACTTTATTTAGCAAAAAACAATAAGTTAGTTTTTGTTTATTATAAAGCTTTAGCTTATTAAAATATTTTAAGTTATTATTTTTTTAATAATTATTTAAAGCTTTTTATAATAATAGTTTTTTTAAAGATTTTATAAATAATAACTATTAAATATTTAGTTTTTGTATTGCAGGTTTTTATTTTTTGTGTAGTTTTAGCTTTATTGCTAAAACTATTAAAAATTTTATAAACTTAATGTTAAATTTATTAAAACAACAGTTATTATTATTATAATGTTTTTTAATTTTAAATAAATACTATATTAATATTATAAAACTTTTTATAGCTATAAATTTTAATATTTAGTTTATAGCTTATAAAAATGCTTTTAAATATTTATTTTTTAGTTTAAGCATATAAAATAACGTTTTGTTTATGTTTATTAAGCGGTTTTATATATTAAAGTATATTATAAAAGCTTTTTTTTAAAAATTAAACGCTTTTTTATTAAGCAATAAATTAAAAGTATAAAAAATTTTTATTAAGATTATATATAATATAAACTACTAATATTTTAATGCTTTTTTATTATAATACTTTTTATATATTAAGTATATTGCTTTTTTTTATATTTATTAAATTAAGTTTAAAAATAAGTTTTAGTAAGTTTTGCTATTTTTAAAGAATATATAGCTAAAGTACTTTTTTAGTACTACTTTTTTGCTTTTTTTTAGGTTTTTAAAAAATAAACTTTTTATAAAGGTTATTTTTTTTACATAAAATAAGATTTTAAAACGGACTTTAAAAAAACATTAATTAAAAAAAGCAATATATTTTTTAGCTAAACATTTTTTATATTTGGTTTTTTAATTTATAGAAAAACTTAATAAGCTAAATATTTTTTGTACTTTAAACTTTTAATAATTACTAGCTTTTTTTTAAAGCTGTTTTTAAAAAGCTTTTAGTTTTTAAAGAAAAGCTTTTTATAATTAGTAGTTAAGTTTATATATATATGCTTATTTTTTTTTTTTTTTGTTTTTATTTTAAAATTTGCTATTTTTTGTACTAATTATTTATATAGCTTAATATAAAGTGCTAGCTTTTTAGAACTTTTAAAAAAAAATGCTTTTATTTTTAACTAGTTTATAATACTAATAACTTTTTTAAAAATAAAAAATATAATAATTAAAAGCGTATGTATATAATAAAAGCAGTTTTTAATAATATTTAAGCATATATATACTTTTGCTATGTTTTATAATTAAGTAAAAAATGCAAATAAGTTAAAAATTCTAATATAAGTTAAAAGTATAAAAACAAATAATATAAAAAGTATAAAATGTAAATATTAATGTTAGTACTACTTACTATATATAGTTTAATATTTTTAATTGTTAATTTAAGTTATTATTTTTTAATAATTATAAAATTTTTTAAATATAAATATTAAAAGCATTTATATTAAATATAAAAAGTTAAAATTTATTAAGTAAATAAAATAGCAAAATTAAGTATAAATAAAAGGTTTAATAAAGCAAATATAATAAAAAAAAAGCTAAAATATATAGCTTTAAACTAGTATATTTTTTTTATAAACTTATTATATTATTTTTAATTTATTAATTAATTATTTTATTGCTAAAATAAATTATTAATTGTTTAATGCTTTTATAATAATTATTTTTTATATATTTATGCTAATATTAATTAAAAAATAAGCAAATAAAGTAGTTTTAATTAATTAAGTACTTATTTTTTAACGTTTTTTTAATATATTTATAACTTATTTTTTTTAAACATTTATTATAATTAATAGCAAAGTAAATAATTTAAGCTTTAATAAATATAAAAAAAAAGCTTGTTTTTTTTTTATTTGTTTTTTTTTTAAGTAGTTTTAAAGCTTAAACCTTTTTTATAGTTTTTTATTTTAGTGCTTAAGTTTTTAAACTATTTAGTTTATGTTTTTATTATAAAGAGTTTGTTTTTAAGTAGTATAATTAATGCTTGCTTAATTAAATATTTAAAGAAAAATTCTTGCAATATTAATAAAGTTTTTAATAATTAAAAAGCATTATAATAATTAACTAATATTTAAAAAATTAATATTGCTTAGCTAATAAATAGTTATACTTATAATATTTAAAAAGTTAAGTTTACTAATAAATAGCAAAATATATATGCTTTTTTTTTTTTAAATCTTATTTTTTTTATTTAGTTAATTTTTTTTGTTTTATATAATTAAGTATTAAGCTATTTAAAAATTAAAATTCTTAATAGTAATACTAGTAGTAAATATGTTTAATAAAAAGTTAATTATAATTTTTTTTATATATATTATGCAAATTAATATATTTAAACTAGCTTTAGCTAAATAAAAAAGCAAAAGCATTTAAAATTTTGTTTATTATATATAAAAGTAACTAAAGGTAGTTTTTAAAGCAAATATATATATTAGATTTTTTATAATTTTTGCTAACTTATAGCTATATTTATATAGCTGTTTAAAATATAAAATGTTATGCTTTATAAGTATTATAAATAATTATTAATAATAGCTAAAAGTAAAAAGTATATAAAGCTTTATTTTTTTTTTTTTGCTGCATTATTTTAAAATAAAAGTTTAGTATATATACTAACTATATGTTTATTATTTAGTTATAAAACTATTTATTTTATAAGTTTAAAAGTAATATAACTAAATATTTTAAAGCTAATATAATAATTATAGCAGTTAAAAAAGATTTTACGCTTAAGAACTTTAAAGAACAAATAGTTTTAACTAAAGATATTTTTATTTGCTTAACTAAAAAAAAAATTAAGTTAAAACGTAAATTAAAGCGTTTTTTTTAAGCTGATTTTATTGCTTGGCTTATTAAATGTAGTATTAATAAGTAATAATTTAGTATTACTTAAAAAATTAGCATAACGCTTAAATATTTAAAATAATAGCTAAAGAAATAAATTAAATAAGTTATATAAAGTAAAATAAAAAGAAAAAATTAAACAATTTATTTATATAGCAATGCTTTTTTTAATATAATTTGCAATTATTTTTTTTTATTATATAACTTGCAAACTTTTTTTTAGATATAATAAATAAAAAAAAAATAGTTATTATATAAAAAGTTAAGTTATACTACTTATAAAAACAAATATATAGAACTTTTGCAATAAAAAATTTAAAAGTATACAAATTAAAAATTATTAATACTAAATCGTTAAACTTTTTTTTGTTTTTTTTTTAGTTTTTATTTTTTTAGCTTTATATAATTAAATAATTCTGCTTAATTTTTTATAGCAGGATTTTATTTTTATTAAGCTTGCTTTAAATTTTATTTAAGCGTTTGTTGTTTTATTAAATGCTTATTATTGCTTAATAGCAGTTTAAAATTATTACTAATAGTTTAAGCGCATAAAATATAAACTAGTAATTTTTTAAGGTGTAATAATAGTGTTTTTTGCTTTTTAGTAGTTCTAAAGTTTTTATTAAGTATTAAATAATTTAAACTAAAAGCAAAAAAAGCTGTTTAGTTTTAAATAAAAATAACAAAACAATTAAAAATAAGAAAACTTATATGTAAGCATTAGTACAATAAAATAAACTTAAGTAATTAAAACTAATAAGCAGTTTTTACTTTTGTTTTTTTTGTTTTTATATATTTTTAAAAAAAAGCAATAATAATTTATATTAGAACTAAGCTGCTAAATTACTTAAAAAACGGTAAAATAAAATAAAGATTTATGTTTTTAGCATAATAATAAAAAAAGTACTAATAAACTAACTACTATAAAACTAACAAATATAAAACTAATAAAAAAAAAGCTATAAAAAATATGCTTAGTTTTAAGCAAAAAAAAATAGTTTTATATATTATAACTTAGTTATATAAACTTATATAATTAGCAAAAATAAAAAACAAAACAATTAGTAAAAAAACAAAAAGTAAAAAAAAAAAATCTATTGTTTTAGCTTTTATTAATTATTACTTTTTAAAGCGCTTTATAATATAATAACTAAAAAAATAAAGTAAACTATTATATTTTTTAGCACTTAAAATGTTTAAAGCGCTAAAAGTTATATTATAGCTTTTATAAATTTAAAAAGCTTTTATAATTTATTATATTTTTTTTATTTTTTGTAGCTTAATTGCTATAGCTTTAATTATTAAAAGCTTTATTGTTTTAATTTAGTTTTTAATAAATAGCTATAGCACTAGTAGTTTATATATTAAAGTTAAGATTTTTTAGCTTTTAGTATTTTTAGTTATTTTATATAAATTACTTTAATTTTTTAGCAAAAAACAACTTTTTTAACTTTTTATTAGTTAGTTTTACTAATTAATATTATTTATAATTAACATTTTTTTAACTTTATAAAAGCTAATTTATTTATATAATAGCTTTTTGTTATTAGATTTATTTATTAATAGCATAGTATTATAAAAAAAAACAAGCAAGCTTTTTTTAAGCAGTTATTTAATTTTATAAACGTTTTTTTAAAATTTAGCTTTTATAGCTAATTTTTTTTTTTTAGTTATAATTATTTTAACTTTTATAATATTTTAGTTGTAGCATTTTAGCTGCTTAACTTTAGCTTTAATAAAATTTTCGTAAAAAATAATATTTTGTTATTTAATTATTTTTTATATTAGTATTATATTTTTTACTAGTAAAATTAGCATTTTTATATATATTAGCTTATATAAACTATAGTTATAATAGCATATAAAAATATAATTTGTTTATATTACTAGGTTTAAATATTTTAGCTAATTTTTTTTAGTTTTATTTATTATTTATATAAGGCTTTTTTTTATTAGCTTATAGCTTTTTTTAATAAAGCTTTAAGCTTAAAAATAGTAAGCTAAATTATAGTTTATTTTATAGCTTAAAATATTTACTGCGTTTTTTATTTTTTTTTTTAAATTTAGACCTATTATTATACTTAATTTTAATAAGAACTTTATACTAAAATACGATTTTTTTTTTAATAAATTTAAGTATTTTTAGAAAATTTATGTATTTTAAAAGTTTAGCTTTTAAATAAGTTATTATTTTATATTTTGCTTTTATAATAGCTTTAAATTTATTGCTTAATAGTATAGTTTGTATATTTATAACTTAAAAAACTAAAAAATCTAAAAAATAATTAAAACAATGTTTTTTAGTTTTTTTTGTTATTAGCAGATTTTTAGCAATTAAAGCAACTAACAATTGCAATATAAACGTTTTAATAAAAGCTTTTTTAGTAATATTTTTAAGTTATTTATTAAGTTATAAATATTTAGCTTTTATGTGTTATTTTTTATAGTTTTTTTTAATAAGAGCTTTTTAGGTTTTTTTGTTATTAATAACCCTTTTTGGCATTTTTTTGGATTTTGCTTTTTTTTAAAAGATAAACTTATTAATAAAAAATTTAAAGGCTTTTTTTTTAAAGTGTTTTTGCTTTTTTTTTGTTATAAGTTTTTTTAAAACTTACTTAAAAACAAAATATTTAGTAATTTGCTTGCTTTTTTTCCTTTAATTTTTTTTTAAGTAATATAAAAGTTCTGTTTTTTAGTATATTAAGCTTTTAATTAGTTAATTGCTTGATTTTTTATACGTAATAATAATAATTATTATATATAGTTAGAAATTAATACAATTTTTTATATTTTTTTTTAATAATTATTTAATTTATTTAATAGCTTAAAAAGTTTTTTAAAAAGCTTATTAATAGCTATATGTTTTTTTTTTAGCATATAATAAAGTATAAAATTAAAAGTTTTTATATATGCTATTTATTTTATTAATTAAGTATTTAGTAATGCTAAAAATTTATTGTTTAGCTAAGCTATAAGAACTTTTATATTAGTTTTTAGATAAAACGTAATTTTATAAAAATAATTATATAACTTTTAAAAGGTTTTAATAATAGCAAGCTTTTTTAGCTTTATAGTATTATATTTTTTTTTAAAGCTTTTTTATGTTTTAAACTTATATTTAGCTAGTTTAATAAATTTATTAATTTTTTAATATAAAATAGCGCTTTAGCTAGTTTTAAAAGCGTTAACCTTTAGTTAAATAGGCCTTTTTGTATAATTAAAAGTAATAAAAATAAAAGCTATTATAATAGCTTTTTAAAGCTTTTTTATAGCTTTTTTTTGCGGTTTTTTAAAGCAAAACAGCTTATTTTTTTATAATAAAACCGTTAACAGTTTTACAATTATAGCATATTTTTAGATTTATATCTAGTAGTATACTGTTATTTTTAAAAAAAACTATATTTTTGTAATATTTTTGCAAGTTTTTTATTTAAGAATTTTTATTATTTTTGCTTTTATTAAGCTTTTATTATTAATGCTATATATATAGCTAACTATTTTTGTTGTTTGTTTTGCTTATTTATTTTTAAGTATGCTAGCTATAATTTTAGCTAACTTAAAATTAAGTAATATAACATTAAAGTTTTTAAAATGTTTTAATATAAATTGTTTAATACTTAAAGTAACTTTATAATTATTATACTTAGTAGTAAATTTTTTAATTATTATGTTATTAAAAAAAGGTTTGTATTTTATTAGTAATATATTATATAAAACCTTTAATAGTACTTTTAAAAATTAAGCTATTAAATTTGTTGCGTTTGCAAAAAAGTAATTATTTAAAAAAAGCTTATTAGTATAAAAAAAGCAGTTATTGCTTAGCTAAAAATAAAAAGTAATATTTAATTATATTTTAAAAATAAATTAACTATAAAAATTATTTTATATATTATAAACTTTTTAAAGAACTTATTATAGCTTTAAAAAAAATAAGCATTATATATAATAACTGCGTTTATTTTTGTAGCTAATTTAATTAATTAAACTTTTTTACTTTTTTTTTGTACTAAAAACTAAGCGTTATAATATAAACTATAAGCTTTTTTAAAAATATTATATTTAAGTTAAGTTTTTAAAATCTTTATAGTAATATTTTTTAAAAGCTTAAAAATTAAAATGCTGCAAACTTACTATGCTTTATAAAAAACTGTTTTAATTTTATAAAAAGGAAAAATCTTATTATGTATTTTTTTTATTTTAAAGAAGTTTTATAAAAGTGCTATTTTTTTGCAATACTATATTTTGGTTAATAATGCTGCTTTTTGCTAAGTAAAGTTAATTATATAAAGCTTTTTTAAAAAAACAGCTAGTTATTTAATAGTTAATTAAGTGCTTTTAAAAGTAACGCTAAAACCTAAATATATGTTTTAATAAATGCTATTTTATTAAAATAGCATAAGATTTTTTAAGTAATAGCTTGCTTTTTTTAAAGCTTGTTTTTTTTACTTATAAGATTTAAATAAAATAGTACTATTAAATACTACGTTATTTTTAAAATAAATCTTTTTATTTTTTGTTTTATATATTATATTTAAAATTATTGTTTTATTTTTTATTGATTTATTAGTTTTTAAGGCTTAAAAAGTTAATAATGCTTAAATTAAAATTATAATTAAGTTATTTATGCTTTTTGTTTTATATGTAGGATTTTTAGTTTTTACGATTATTAATTTTTTAGCATTTTTTTGCTTTAATGCTTTTTTTATTATAATTAAAAGTATTTTAAATAGTTAATTATTATTAAAAACAGTACGAACCTTTTTATTGTTTTATATTTTTAGGTTTTTAAAAAGTTTAATATTTTATATAAAAAAAGTTAAAAAAGCTATTAATATTATATTATTATATAGGTTTTAATCTTTTTAAAAGTTTGCACTTATATATTTTTTTAAACTGTGTTTTTTTAATTTTATTTTTATTTTTTTTTGCTAATTATTAGATTTTTTTATTTAAGGTTTAGTATTTTTATGCTTTATATAGCTTATTTACTAAGCTAGTAGTTTAGCAAATATATATTAGTTTTTTAGTTGCTAATAATTTTAAGCTTTTAAATTTGGCTTTTTAATATAGTTTATTATTAGTATAATAATTTAGCTTGTTTTAAGTATTATATTAGCTATTATATAAAAGCTTTAAAAATATAAACTTATTTAAAATTTTATAATAAAGTTTATACTTAATAATAAAAAGTAAGTAGCTTATTTTTTACTAATTATATAAAGCAGAAAAAGTAGCAATTTTTTATTTATTTAAATAATAGTTTTTAAGCATTTTATGCATTTAATAAAATTATTAGTTTAGTTGAATTTTTTTTAGGTTATATTTATATTTTTAGTAGTAAAGCTGTTTTTATTAATAAATAAGTTTATAATAATGCTAAACTACGCTTTCAAATTAATAATTTTAGTAATATTCTTTTTGTAGATTTTGTTTTTTATTTTTATAGTAAGCTTTAAGTAAAGCTATATATATTTTTTTAGTTTTATAATGCTTAAAAATATAGCTAAAATATTTCGCGTTTTTAATAGTAAAGCTAATATAAAGCATAAATTTAAAAAGCTTAAGTATTTTTAATTTAAGTAATTTGTTAAGCTTAAGTTTTTTTTATTATAAAACTTATATTTTAATGTTTTTTTAAATAAGTTTAAGCTATTATTACTAGTATAATTATTATGCTTTTTATAAATTTTTATTTTAAAAGGGTTAAAAGTTTAATTAGCGCTTTTTAAAGCTATTAATATTAGTTATATTAGCTTTTTAAGCTTTTTTTTTTTTTAGCGCTACTAGCGCAAAATTAGCACTTAGCTAAAGTTTAGCTAAAAATATTACTTTTTTTAAAGGTAGCATAAATATAACAATTAGTAATTTTTGCTTTTTTAGGTTATTTTTAAATAATAAATATATAGTATTATATTAGTTTAAAATTTAAAAAGCATTTTATTAAACTTTAGTTTGTTTTTTAACGTTTAAAAATCTAAAGCAATATAAGCAAAAAATAATATTACTTAATTATTTTATTAGTTTTAATTATAAAAAACTTTTATTATTTTATAGCGTTGCTTTTTTAAAAAAGCAGCTATAAAGCTAAATTAAAGCATATAAATATATATAATAAAACTATTATATTTTATTTTTTTATTTATTTATACTATTAAATAGTTTAATAAAAACCTAATTTTATAAGTACTACTAAGCAATTTATATTTATTAAGCTAATTAGCTAATAGTAATATTAGCTAAGATTTTTTTTGTGCTTTTTTAACTGTTAGCTATTAAAATTTTAAATTGTTTTTCAAAAAGTTTATGTTTTTATAAAAAAAAGCATTATTTATGTTTATTTAAGTTAAGATTTTTTGTAATAGAGCTTTTAGTTAAGCTTTATATTTTAATTTGTTTTTTTTTTTTTTTAAAATAAGCTATAATATATTTAATTTAATTTGCTAATTTAAACTTTTATTAAAGTTATTTAATAGTAGTAGTATTATTTTTAGCATTAGCTTAAAAGCTTTTATTGCTTTAAAATATAATTTAGCTTTTATTTAAACAATTGTTTAAATAAAAACATTAAAGTATTTTAAAACTTTTAGTATAAAGTTTTTAAAAGTAATATTTGTTTTTTTATTTAAAAAGTTTTTGGACTTTTTAGCTTATATTTTTTTAAATTTTAACCTTTTTTTTGTAGGTTTTATTTTTTAGATTTTTTAAAGTTTTTAATAATTAAAACTTTTTGGTTTTAATAAAGTACTTTGCTTATAAAAATTATTGTTTATTTATGTATTTTTAGTGTTAAATTAAGTAAAAAACTTATTGTTATTTAAATAAATTTTTTTAATTGTTTAACTTATAAAAGGCTTTTTTTTTTGTTTTTTAGGTTTTTTTCTATTTTTTGTTTAGTAAAAAGCAGCTTTTTTAAATAAAAGCTTATAATAATTAGCTTAAAATATATTTATGCTGATTTTTTTGCTTAATATATAGCTTTACAAAACTTTAGTGCTGTTTATATTATGAAAAGTGCTTTATATAAAATTTTGATTTATTATAATAAAGCTGTTATTTAGCTTGCTATTTATTAAATTATTTTTTTTAATGTTATAAGCTTTTACTAGTTTTATTTTATAAAATATAAAAGTTTAATTGTTAAACTTTTTATTTAAAAATTAGTTTAATTGCTTATTATTTAGCTAGTAAAGTTTTTTTTTTTTAACCTTTTTGTTTGCTTTTTATTTTAGCATTTAAATCTTTATTATTTAAAACAAAATTTTTTTTTTGTAGTTAATAATAAGCTTTTTGTTTAAGCAGCTTATTATTATTTAAAACGAAGTTATATATTTATTTTATTATAGTATTAAGAATTTTTTTTTTATTTTTGCTGATTTTTATAACTTTAGAAAAAACTTTTATGCATTTAAAGCTTGCAAAAAATTTTCGCTTTTTTAAATATTATTTGAAGTTTTAGTATATACTGTTTTTTTTTTTAATTTATAAGCAAAGCTACACTTATAAATATAGTAATTATTTATGCTATATTTTTAACAAATAGTTCTTTTTGCTAAATAAAGATTATTTAATTTTACTTGTTATAAAAAATTAAACAATTATTTGCTTTATTTTTGTTTTTTAAAGTTATATTTACTTTTTTATAAATATTTAAAAGTTATAGTATTAATGCTAAATATTTGCTTTTTTAATAAGTTTATATTAATTTTATAATATTATAATGCTTATAGTTTTTAATTAATTAGTTAAACATATTAATTTTGTAGTTTTTTTAGCATTTTTTTTAGTTTTTTTTTTGTAATTATTACGTTTTTTTGTTTTAATTTTAGCTGCTATATTTGTTTAGTAATATTGTTTATGTTTTAGTTATAAGTAAAGTATTAAGCTAATTTTATTTGCTGCTTTTTAATAATAACTGTTTTAATAGCTAATATAATTATATTAATAGCTAGCTTAATAGTATTAATAGCAATATATAAAAGCTTATTAAAATTATAATTATATAAATAATTAACTTTTTTTTATGCTTTATATGCTTTTTTTGTTTTTTTAAAGTAAAAATTTAGCTTGGATTTTTTATTAATTTAATTATTTAATGTTATATAAAAGTTTTTATAAAACATTTTATTTAAGTTATTATATAACTTTTTAAAAGATTTTATTATTTTATTAATAATATTTTAATTTAGCTTTTTAAGCAAATTTTAAGTAAGTTAAAAATTAAAGTAGTAATTTTTTTAAGCTTTAATATTTTTAGTATATACTTAATGCTAAAAGAAATAAGTTTTAAGATTAATAAAATGTATAGCTTTTAAGCAAGCTTTAAAATTTTATAATATAATAATAGCAAACTTATTTTGGTTAAAGTTTTAAAGCTTAAACTTTTGCTTAAGTAGTTTATAAGCTTTAGTTTTTAACAAATAGTTTTTTAGTATTATTTTTATTATTTTTTTTATTTAAAAAATATTATAATAAATAAAAACCTGTTTAATTTTATTAATGTTTTTAAAGCGCTTTATATAAAAAAAAGCATTTAAATTATTTAGCTATTTGTTTATTTTTAACTTATTAAATAGTAAATATTAGTTTAGCTTTAAGTTAAAAAGCATAAATAATAGCTTAATTTTAATATTATGCTTATTATTAAAATAGCTTAAGCTAAATAAGGTTGCTTTAATATTTTTTAAAAATAATAAGCTAGTTATTTTTATTTTTTTTGTTTATAAGTAGTTTTAATGTTTTTTATATATTAAAGTAAGAAAATTTAACGATCTTTTATAGCTAGATTACTTAATTAAGCTATAGTTTTTAAATTTTTAAGTTATATAGTAAAACAAAATAAAGTTTATATAAAAGTATTAAAAAAAGTAAGCTGTAAAAAATAATAAAAGTAAACTAAATAAAAATGTAAGTTTAAAAAAAAAGAAAGTATAAAGTATTAAAGTTTTTTAGTTGTTTTAAGTGTTTAAGTTTTTTTGTGCTGTTTTTTTGGACTTTTTTTTTAAAAAATTTTACGATTTTTTTTGTTTACATTTATAAGAACTGCTAGCTTATTTTTTATAGCTTTTTAAGTTTTTCTTTAAATGTTTTTATATTTTTGTTTTTTGTGCGCTTTTATTTTTTTGTATGCTTTATAGCGTTTAGTTTTTTTGTTTTTTAGTTTAGTTTGTTTTACTTTACGCAAGTTTTATTAAGCAGGCTTTATTTTTTTATAGCTTTTTATTTATAAAAGTAGCATGCCTTTTTTTTTTTTCTAAAGCTTTTTTATTTAATAATAAGCGCTATAAAAAAGTAATAATTATGTTTTGCATAAAGTTTTTAAGCAATAGCTAGCTTATACTTAAAAAACCTTGCTTTTTATTTTTTAATAAAAAACTATATTAGCTTAAGAAATAAAATATATTTTTAATTATTAATAGCTTTATATATTAATATATAAACTTAGATTTGTTTAATATAAATAAGCAATAAATTTGCTTATATTATAGCTATTTAGAAGTTTTAGCAACTTTTACTTTTTTTTAAGCTTGTTTTTTGTTTTTTTTTTGTTTTTATAAAAGCGATTATGTTTTTTTTTTTGTAAAATATTACCTTTTTAATAGAATTTTTTTTTTTTAACTTATTAAGGGTTTTTAATAAACAGTTTTTTAGCTGCGTTATTTTAAGAATTATACTAGCATTTTAACATTTAATTATTGTTTTGCTAAAAGAAATAAAAACGCTTTATGAGCTAAATTAAAAAAAACAGTTTAACATTTTTATATGTTTGTTTTAAGCTTTATTAATTAAAAGCTGTTAGCTTAAATATTTATTGCTAATTATAATTAAACTGCTTATATTAAGTAAGTTTTGCTTATTATTAACTAAAGCAGCTAAATATAATATATTATAATTTATATATAAGAATTATAGCAATCAATAAATAAATAAATTAAACATATAAGTTAACAATAATAAATTGCTTGTTTATAAGTTTTATAATATTATTTGTTATAAATAAAACATTAGCTTTACTAAGGATACTAATATAATAAAGCAGTATAATTGCAATAGATTTATTATATTATTTTAATTGCAAGAAAATAAGTTATAACTTATATATTTAAGCAATTAAGCTATATATAAATTAAAGAATAAAACAATTAATTAACAAGCTATTTAATAATACAAATAAAGTAACTATAGCTATTTTTTATTATATTATGCATATTAGTTAAATTTATACTTTAAAGTTTAGCATAATACTTATACTTTTATTTTTATTATATAACTTAGCTTAAATTTACTTTAGCTAGCTAGTTAGCTTATTTAACTACTTTATTTTATTTTAATATAACACTTTAAAAGATTATAACTATATTAAAAATACTTATAATTTTTGCTATATTATATTTAAACTTAAAATTATTATATAATTATTTAATAAAGCTAAAAACTACTTAAAAAAAACGCTTTATAATTAATATTATATTACTTAAATAATTGTATAAAAAAAAAAATCTTTAAAGTACAATAAATTAATAATAAAAATAATCTAGCTAACATATTTATAAAAAAAATACTTAACTAAGCGTTAAAAACTTTAGTATTTACGAACTAGCTAACTATATAAATAAAAGCATTTATAAAAAAGAAAGCAATTAATATACTAGCATAAAGAATTAATATATTAGCATAACTTTATATAAGCATAACTTTTTTAGGGGTTTTTATTAGCTGAAATTAAGGCTTACTAAGCAAAACCTTTAGCGTTAACCTGTTTAGCTTATTAACTTGCGCATAAGAGCTATAATAGCCGCTAAGGCTATAATAGCTGCAATAGCTGCAATAGCTACAATAGCTATAATAGCTGCAATAATTGCAATAGCTAAAATAGCTATAATAGCTATATATGCAAAAGCTATAAAAGCTATAATAAGTTAGCTATAAAGGCTATAATAGGTTAGCTATAAAGGCTATAATAAGTTAGCTATAAAAGCTATAATAAGTTAGCTATAAAAGCTATAATAAGTTAACTATAGTAGCTATAATAAGTTAGTTATAATAGCCGCAATAAGTTAGCTATAATAGCTGTAATAAGTTAGCTATAATAACTATAATAAGTTAGCTATAATAGCTATAATAAGTTAGCTATAATAGCTATAATAAGTTAGCTATAATAGCTGCAATAAGTTAGTTATAGTAACCGTAATAAGTTAGCTATAATAGCTATAATAAGTTAACTATAATAGTTATAATAAGTTAGCTATAATAGCTGCAATAAGTTAGCTATAATAGCTACAATAGATTAGCTATAATAGCTATAATAAGTTAACTATAATGGCCGCAATAAGTTAGCTATAATAGCTATAATAATTTAGCTATAAAAGCTATAATAGTACTACATGCATTAACAATTATTTTTTAGGCCAATAAAAGGGCTAAAAAAGTTATGCTTATGTAAAGTTATGCTAATGTATTAATTCTTTATGCTAGTATATTAATTGCTAAAAAAAAATAAGCAAATATATTTAACTTTAAAAAAAACATTAAAAACTATAAAACATTACAAATTTTATATTTTTTTGTATATGATTATTTTTTAAGCTATATATAAGTGCTTAATATTTCTTTTTATTTTTTTTATTAAACTATTATATAATATTTAACCTTTTTTTATTTATTTAAGTATAATAATTATAACAAGTATTATATAATTGCTAAATATACGTAATATATATATTACTTTAAAATTTTATTACTTATTAATAACTTTAAAATAAAAAGCTTTTATAGTTTATATAAGCATTTTAGTTATATAAAGCAACTATAATGCTGCGCAACTAAATAAGTACTATATAAAAGTAGCTTTTATAACAAATTATTTAAGCTATAATAAAGGCAATTAAAGCACTATATAAAATTCAAACCTTAATATTAACTAAAAGCATTAATGCAACTTAAAACTTATTTCTTTTTATATAATAAATAATTATTAATAAACTACTTAAAACAATTAACTATATAAAAAAAACAAATATATATATTTATTTATAACAATTAAAGAAATAATTAATTGCTAAAATTACTAGTTAATAGTTATATAACGTTATAACTACTGTTTTAGCTTATAATATAAAGCTAGCAACTATTAATGTTATATTATAATAAAGCAGCTATTATATAAATATATATATGTATATATAAGTATATATATAAAAATAACTAAGTGTAAAGCTATTATAAATATATATATATATATATAAAGTAACTAAAAACAAAATAAGCAGCTATATAAAATAAAAAGTTTAAAGATATAAAAGTAACAAAAAGTACTATAAAATTTAGGCTTTTTTTAAAAATAAAGCTTAGCTTTTATACTTTAGTATATTATTAAACTTACTGCTATATAAAAAAAGAACCTTTAATTAACCTTAGTATAAATTGCTTATTATTAATACTTTATTTTATATTATTAGCTAACGTTAGTTAACTATATAACAATAAAAATAAAGTACTTTAATTATGCTAAAAGTAATTAAACTATATAAAAGTTTAAATGCTTTATTTAAAAAGCAATTATTTTTAAACTTAAGCTTTATATAACTATAAAGTTTAAAAAAAGCAAACATATAAACAAATTTTTTTTTTGCAAGAACTATAATATTAAGTGTTTAACTTTTTACAGGACTAATTTTTTTATTTTTTTTAAATAGTATTATATAAAAGGAATTACAACTAAAAAAAAAGTAGCTAATATTAAAATAACTAGTTATTAGTTATAACTTTTATATATAGTACATATAATAAATTTTACATAAAGACTATTTTATATAAAAGCTATTATATAAACTAAAGTAATCTTAGTATTAGCTTAGCTTATATGCTAGTAAAGTTTTCATACATAAAAAAGAACTTTTGCTTTATATAACCCTTTTTTTCTTTTAAACATATAAAACATAAATAGCTTATAATATAAAGATTATTATACTTTATTTTAGCACATATATATTAAACGGACAATTATATAAAGCCTATTTAATAAAAGCATTAGTTTTATAAAATATATTATAGTTTAGTTATATTACTATACTAAGCTTAAACGCTTAAAAGTTTATATTGCTTAAAGGTAAATTAAAATAATAAAATATTTATTTAAAAAAAACTATAATTTGTTTATGCTTTAGTTAATTAGCTTAATATATTTTTTATTGTTTATTTTATAAAAAAAAGTACTATTATAAAAAATTACTAGTAATTAAGTTTTTTAATTAATAAAATATAGCGTAATATAGTATACTTTATTTTTAAAACTATTGTTTTTATAAATAGCAAAAAAAAGCTTATTACTACGTGCTATTTTTTAATAATATAGCTTTAAAAATTAAAATTTGCTTTAATTAAAGTAAAACGCTTTATTTAAAAATATAATGTAAATATACGTTTTAATAATTAATAGTAGTTATATAATAAGTTTATTAACCTAGATTTCTTTTATTAAATTATATTTGTTATTATAGCTTTTAAAATAAAAATAAATATTTATAACGTAACGTATATTATTTAGTTTAACTTTATTATTTTTAGAAACCTTTTAAACTTATTACAAAAGTTTAGCTAAGCTATTTAAAATAGTATAATATAAAAAATAGCATTTTTTTTTGCTTTTTATTAGTATTTTAATTTATTAAAAGCGTAAAAAATTAAGCTTTTTAAACTAAAGCATAAAAAAAAGCTACTAAAAAACAATTAAAATAATTTGTACTTTATAATAAACATAAGCAATAATACGTTAAAAAGCTTAATGTTTAATTATATATAGTTTATATTATTAAACTACTAATTAATTATAATTAATAAGCTTAAAAATAAAAATAGTTTAATAGTTAACTTTAAACTAAAATAATTTAAGCTAATTAAGCTTATTAAATAAACTAAAGCTAAACTAAAGTTTAAAAACAAGCTATAAATTGTTTAATTAAGCATATATAAATTTATAAATATAAAATGCTTTAAAAAATATGCTTTATAATTTTTATAGCAATTAAATAATAAAGATTTTAAAAAGCAAAAAAATATATAATAAAAAGTATATTATAATTTATATTATTATAACTTTAGTTAACTATTAAAGTTATTGCTAAAAATATACTAATAGTTTATGCTTTAAAAAAAAACTATTTTTTAGTTTTTATAATAAAAGCTTTAAAAATTTTGCGTAAAATATTTTGCAAACTTATATTAATACTTAAACTTTGCTATTAATAGCATAACAACATATTTTATGCTAAAAAAAGTTTAATAATATATTATTATTATGTTTAATAAAATAATTAATATATATATTATGTTTTTTTTAGTTTATAATGCTATAAAAATATTTAAATAAAATAAATAAAAAAAATATAGCTATGTTTTATATATTAAACTTTTTATAATATATTAGTATGCTTTTAATAAATATACTAAGTATTTTATAAATAAAGCACAAATTAAAAATGCTACTAAAAATATATTTTGTTTAATTTTAAAATTAATACTAAAAATGCAAATAAAGCAATAGTTAAATATTTATTAAACGCTTAGTATATAGTTAAGCTAGTTAATTTTACGTTTAGTAATAATTATAACTTTTGTTTTATTGTTTTTAATAAAACTAATTATAGTTATATTATTTTTTAATGCTTTTTTTATATATATAAATATATTATTAGCTATAAATTTACTAATTTAATTTAAACTATTAAAGCATAATAAAGAATTACTAGTAAATAATAGTTTTAAAAAGCTAAAAAAAAGCAAAAAAAGTAAAACGTATATAATACTTTGTGCTAATTTATATTTAGCTATAATTCTTTAGTTTTTTTTTTTTTTTTTTGCTTTTTTATAATTAAAAGTATATAGCTATTATTTTTTATTATTTTTAATAAATAGCTTATTTTTATTAGCTAAACTTAATATATTTTACTATATTAAAACTTTAGTTAATTAAATAACTTTAATATTAAACTTATTAATTTTAATATTAGCAAATTATTGCTTTTTTTTTATTAATAAATTTAACGTATTAAAAAGATTATATAATATAATATAGCTATTAATATATTTTTTAGTATTATTATTAATATATATTTTATAAATATATTTAATAATATTTTAGTTAATAAAAAAAAAAGTATGCTATTTATTTTAATATATTTAAAAAAACTATTTTATATTATTATAAATTAAAGCAGTATAAAAGCTTATAATAGCTAATTAATTAAATATAATAAAAATATTTTGCATAAAATTCTTATTATTTTTTATATTAATTGCAAAAGTATTATTAATATACTTTAAAGCTAAATTAATAGCTTTTTATTTGCTTTTAGCTATAATATATTAAATAAAGTTTAACTGCAATATTTTTATTGCAAGTTTTAGTTTTATAACATTAAAATAAAGTAATTAAACAAAATATAATATTTTTAGTGTATAATTATTAAACTTTTTTTTATAAAAAAAAATAAAAAAATAAAAAATAATTTAATATAGCACTTTATAATTATTAAGCTAAACTATTATAATTATTATAAGTAAATATTGTATAATATTTATATATTAATAATAGCTTTAAAACTTAATATTAATTAATTTGCTTTTGTTTTAAGTATTTTTTTTTGTTTAAGTTATATATTTTAATTATTAAAACTATAAAGCTATAATTTTTTGCTTAAATAATATAAAATTTATGTTTTTTAATGCTATTTAAATATAGTTTAATTAAACTTTATTAAAAAATAATATATTAAATTTAACTAAATTATAAATTAAAAATACTAAAATATAAGCATAAAACTTATTATATAGCAATAATAAAGCTTAATAATATTAAACTTTATTTTTTTTAATATATTATTTATAGTTAAAAAATTATATGTTATATTTAATAAAAAAATTTTAAAAAGTTTAAAAAATTAATTAAATAAAATTTAGCTTAATATAAAAAACAGCTAATATAAAAAACATTTATTATTTATAGTTATATATATTGCTTGCTTTTATTTAAGCAGTTATTATAGCTTAAATAAAAAATGTAGTTTTTTAATTTTTATATATTATTATAAATTATTTATTATAGTTTTAATAATTTAAAATAAAACAAAATAAAGTATTATAAACTTAATATACTTTAAATATTTTATTTTTATTTTTATAAATAATAAAAGTTTGCAAAATATAGTTAATATTATTTTATAGTTATATAATATTTAAAAATAAAGCAAACTTTTTTAAATATAATAATTTAAATAAAAAATAAATAGCATAAATTAATAAATAATTAATTGCTTTATTTATATAAGCTAAAATTAACATTAAGTAAAAAAAAAGCTATTTTTTTTTAAAAAAAGTAATAAAATATTATTATAACTATATAAATAAGCTAAACATATTTAAATTAGCAATTATAAAATAATTAATTAAATTTTGCATAATATTTTTATAACTTATATTAAAATTTTAAACATTATTTTTAAAATTAAAATTATTATATATAAATATAATATTTAAGTTATAAATAATATGCTTTAAATTAAGCTATATATTTATTAATTTAAATATTAAAACATTAATTAATTAGTTGCTATATATATAACTTTATTTAGCTATTTTATTTAGTTATTTTAAAACAAATTTATAGCTAATATATATTTTAAATTAAGCAAAAATATTAATTATTTAAGTTTATATTTTATTATTATAAAAATAAATATTAATAAATT
>MU400899.1:0-25293 GCA_022578965.1 Xylaria sp. FL1777 | reverse complement strand
TTAGTAGTTTAAATTATATTAATAAATTTATAACTAGCAATATATTTATATATATAAAAAAAGCACTTAAAAATAATATAACTATAGTTAGTTTTATTAAAAATAATAAAACAAAAGTTATAACTACTATTAAGTATAAAGCTAATTAGCTTAATTATATATTAAGCATTTAATAAGTATTTAACTATTGCATTATTTATATTTTTAGTGTTAACTTTAAGGTTAAACAAGGTATATTTTTAGTAATATTTTTAATTTATGCTTTATTTATAAAATGCTTAATATATTTATTAAAAGTATGCTAATATATTATAAAAAGCTTAATATATAAAACATAGCTATATTTTTTTTATTTATTTTATTTAAATATTTCTATAGCATTATAAACTAAAAAAAACATAATATTTATATTAACTATTTTATTAAATATAGCAGTAATATATTACTAAATTTTTTTTAGCATAAAATATTTTGCTATACTATTAATAGTAAAGTTTAAGTATTAATATAAGTTTATAAAATGTTTTATGTAAAATTTTTAAAGCTTTTGCTATAAAAACTAAAAAATAGTTTTTTTTTAAAGCATAAATTGCTAGTATATTTTTAGTAGCAACTTTAATAATTAGCTAAAGTTATAATAATATAAATTATAGCATACTTTTTATTATATATTTTTTTGCTTTTTAATATTTTTATTATTTAGTTGCTATAAAAACTATAAAACATACTTTTTAAAGCATTTTACATTTATAAACTTATATATATTTAGCTAAATAACTTATAGCTTATTTTTAAACTTTAGTTTAGCTTTAGTTTATTTAATAAGCTTAATTAGCTTAAATTATTTTAGTTTAAAGTTAATTATTAAATTATTTTTATTTTTAAGCTTATTAATTATAATTAATTAATAGTTTAATAATATAAACTATATATAGCTAAACATTAAACTTTTTAATATATTATTACTTATGTTTATTATAAAATATAAATTACTTTAATTATTTTTTAGTAGCTTTTTTTTATGTTTTAGTTTAAAAAGCTTAATTTTTTGCGCTTTTAATAAATTAAAATACTAATAAAAAGCAAAAAAAAATGCTGTTCTTTATGTTATACTATTTTAAATAGCTTAATTAAACTTTTGCAATAAGTTTAAAAGGTTTTTAAAAGTAATAAAGCTAAACTAAACAATATACATTATATTATAAATATTTATTTTTATTTTAAAAGCTATAATAGTAAATATAATTTAATAAAAAAAGTTTAGCTTTATAAACTTGTTATATAACTACTATTAATTATTAAAACATATATTTGCATTATATTTTTAAATAAAGCGCTTTACTTTAATTAAAATAAACTTTAATTTTTAAAGCTATATTATTAAAAAATAGCACGTAGTAATAAGCTTTTTTTTATTATTTATAAAAATAATAATTTTAAAAATTAAGTGTGCTATATTACGTTATATTTTGCTAATTAAAAAACTTAATTACTAGTAATTTTTTATAATAATACTTTTTTTTATAAAATAAACAATAAAAAATATATTAAGCTAATTAACTAAAGTATAAACAAATTATAGTTTTTTTAAATAAATACTTTATTATTAAAATTTAGCTTTAAGCAATATAAACTTTTAAGCGTTTAAGCTTAATATAGTAATATAGCTAAACTATAATATATTTTATAAAACTAACGCTTTTATATAATATATATTAAAGTATACAATTTAAAAATCTTTTTATTAATAAACTATATAAAGCTTATTAATAGTTATAAATGCAATTTTTTAATTAAACAAAAGGTTATAAAGCAAATTAATAAAGTATTTTTAAGTAGCTTATTTAAGCTTAAAAATAATATATATAAAGCGTTTTAAAGCTAACTTAGCTTATATAGCATTATTTTATTAAATAATAAAAATATATTTTTATAACTATTTATGTAATACTAATTAATTTTTATTATATTATTTATTATTAATAATAAACAAATGTTAAAAATTTAAGCAATTAAGTTAAACTAATTATATTTTAATTGTTTTAATAAACATAACTATAAAGTTATTATACTTTATATAATAATTAAAACAGTTTATAACATAATGCTTTTTTTATAACTAGTTTAAGTTATTAGTATAATGTTATTATAATAAAATATTATACGCTAAATTAACTTAATTTACTTAGCTTTAAGCTTAAGCTTATATAATTTATTAAATTAATAATAATTTAAAATAACATTAATAATAGCTTATATAAAGTTATATTTTAATATATACTATTAGTTATGTTTTAATTATAGTAAAATATGCTACATAAAATACTAAATATAATTATTAAATAAATGCTTTAATATTGCATTATTCGCTAGTTTATTTAGTTTGTTAAGTTTTTTAATAAATTTTAAAAGTTTTAAAGCTATTAGTTTTTTTAAAAAGCAATTATTAATTAAGCTAAAGCTAAAATTGTTAAAAGTTTGCAGTTTTATAATAAAGTAAAAAAAATAATACTAATTAATAAATTAACAAATAAAGCTTAATTTTTAATTATTTAAGCTTAAAACATTATAACATAATAAAATATTTTAATTATAAAGTTAGCGCTAAGTATAAATATAACTATAAAAAGCCTTAAGCAATATTATAATTATTTTTTTTAAGTTTTATTAGCAAATAATCTATAGGTATAAATAGTATATATACGTATATAAAGTAAACTTTAGCTTAAAAATTAATAAGGGTTCCTTAAACTAAAATATATAAAACGCAGGCTTTAAACCTATAAATATATTTGCACAAGCTTTTAAAAAAGGTAAGTTATAGCTTATAACAAACATAGCCCGTTGTTTTATGTTTTTAGTTTAAAGCACCTAAAATAATGTTTAAACTATTTTTTTAAATGTATTTTTATTAAGTAATGCTATTTAGTTAAATAGTTATAAAGCAAAAAACAAAGTAATATTTTTAATAATGCTATAGCTAATAAAAGCAAATTATATAACTTTTAATAAAGTTAAAAGCATTTAAAATTGCTTAATTTAAGCATTAATGCTATATAAACTATAACTAAAAAAAGTTATAATAAAATTAAAAAAAAACTTTTATTAAGTAGCTTTATTTATTTATTATTATAATATTAATTAAATAAACTTTTTAAAAGCTATAATTTAAATATTAATTAAATATAATATATTTTATAGCTTATTAATAATATTTATTAATATATTGCTAATATAAAACAAAACATTAATAAACTTTTTATAATAACTTTATATAACATTTTATAAACTATTAACAATTATTAAAAATATATAATAAACTTATAATAATTTGTATTATTTAAATAAATAGCTTGTTAGCTATACTAATAGCTATTTAGTAAAACTTATATAAATGAAAACTTTTTTCAGGGCAAAAACTATTTATATATATAAAATATATAACAGTTTTGCTATAGATTTTATTAATTTGCTGCTTTTTTTATATAATACTTCGCTTTAAATCTTATATGTTAAGTTAGTAGTGCTTTTGCTTCGCAATACAAAAATAAAAAAATTAGCGCGCTAACAAAAAAATCTTTTGTTAATTAGTAATAAAAGCGCTTTTTTACTAGCCTTAAGTTTTGCAAGCTATAAACAATATAGTATTAAGTGAATTTTAAGTACTATATAGTGCTATATTTTTTATAAATTGCTTAGCGCTAAGCAGTAAGCTTTAAGTTTTAATTATGCTAAAAATATAAATTGTTTGCTATATAAAAAAACTAATGTTTATATAATATTAATAGCAAAAACTAAGGCTGTTTGTTTTTATAATAGCTAATATACTAAGTTAATTACTTATATTGCTGCATAAATAAAAAAGCAAAGTTTTTAAACTTTTAGCTTAACTATTTAACTTTTAATTTTTATGCTTTTAGTATAGCAAGCATACAGTTTAAACTAAACTAAAAGCAAACTAACTTTTGCTTTAAAGCAAAGCAACTATAAACTAAGCAAAACTTAAACTTATAACTTTAAAAAAAGTAGCTAAGCATATACTACTATGCTACTAAGCTATAAACTTATAATATTATTATTAATAAATTAATTAATTTTATATTAATAATTTAGCTATATATAAAAAAGTTTAGCAATAACTTAAATATTAACTAAATAATTAAAAAAGCTATATAGTTATTTTATATAATAGCTATAATATTAATTAAGCTAAAAATTTATAGTACTTTTAAAATAATAGTTTAATTATAAAGCATTTTAGCGCTATATTATAAATGTAATATTAGCGCTAAAACTGCTAAAAAACTAAGCATAGCATAAATTTAGCTAATAAATTATATTAAAATATTATTAATATTAATAATTTTAAACTTTAAAACTAATAAATAAAAAATAAGCTAAGGTATAAAACATAAAAATAACTAATTTAAAGCTAGATTTATAGCTTAAATAATATAAAATAAGTGTTTTAATTATAATAAAATTAGCTATTATATAAAAAACTATAAAGTAAAAACTCAATAGCTTAAAAACTTTAAAACAAACTAAAAAAAGCAAATTAGCTAATTTATAACTATTAAAAACAGGCTTTTTTATAATAATTTTTTTAGCAAATTTAATAAAGTTTGAAATAAATATAAAACTTTTAAAAATAAAGCTTTAATTAATAGCTTTAAGTGCATTTTTATTACAAATAATGCTAAAAATAAAAATAATGCTAATAAAATAAAGCAATGCTTTATTAATTGTTTTAAAAATAATATAATTAATAAAAAACTTGCTAAAATCTTTAATATTGCTTAAAGTAGTTTTGTTTTATTAATTAAAACAAGCAAAAGCTAAAAAAACCTTAATAAAAAGCAAAAGCTAAAAAATAATTATAGTAATTATTATAATTTTTTTTTAGCTAAGCTAACTAATAGCTATAAATTTACTATTTTTTAAAACTATAATTATATTAATTGCTATATTTTATAATTTTTAGTATTTAAGCTAGCATTATATTAATTATAAAAATAAAGCATAATATATAACATTAATAAAATAAAACCTTAAATAATTAAAAATTATAAAATAACAGTAAATTTTATAACTATTAATAATATATTAAAAGTATAAACGTTAATAGTAAATATAGTACTAAACTATATTTTTTTAAGCAATATAATTATTAAAAAACAGATTTTTTATAAATAAAAAAGCATTTTTGCTGTTTTAAATAATTATAAAGTTATTATATTATTTAAGTTTAAAAAAAGCTTTTTAATATAGCTAATAAAGCGCTTATTTGTTAGTATAGCTAGTAAAAAATGCTATATTATAACTATTAAATAACATAAAAATATTTTAAAAAAACTATAAATTGCTAAATATTAAAACTATTATATAAAAAACTTTTTTAAACTATTTAATTATTTTAAACAAAAAACTAATATTATTATTAAAATAAAGCATTATATTAATATAAGCAATAGTTTATTAATTAAACTATTATTGCAAAAATATAGCTTAACATAAAAAAAAGTATTATATAAGTTTATAAAAACATATAAAAATATTTATATTAAAAAAAGCATAAAGCTATAAAGTTTATTAATATTATTAACTTTAAAAAAAGCGCTAAATATAATTACTAAGCTTAATAAAAATAATAAATTAATAATATAGCATTTTTGTTATAATTATTATAAAGTTAATAAAAAAACAAAAAAGTAAGCTTATTTATTATTTAATATAATAAACTAAATATAATAAGCTATAAAATATTAATAATATACTTTTATTAACTTAAAAAATAAATTTTAATATATAGCTATATATAAACTATATTATAAAGAAATAACGTTTATTATATTATTTAAGCTATATAAATAAATAATAATGCTTTTTAAACTTTATAATACTTTAATAATATTTTAAGCATTAATATAAAAAATAAAAGAGAGCTTTTTTAAATTCTTTACACTTAATTATAACTTTGTGAGTTTAAGCCTAATTATTAAATAATTAAGATCGCTAGAATTAGCGTAGTAACTTTTATTTATTAAGTAAGTTATACTTTATTTGCAGAGTGCAAATATAACAAAAAACGAAAAAATGGTATTAAATAATTTATTTGTTAAAAACGCGATTAATATGCTATTAAAACTTATTAGTAATGCAACTATAAAGCAGCAATGTTTTAATAAAGGACATAAAGCTAACGGACTTTCTAGTATGTAAAAAATAGTTAATAAAATTGTAAAACTAGTATTATAGCTATTAACGGAAAAAAAAATAGCAAAAAGAATCTTTTTTTAAAAAAACGCAAAAAAAGCATAAATAGTACATATATTAAAAAAGGCTTAAAAAAGCTAGCAAAACATAAAACTTAACAATAAAAATAACTTTAATATATTTATAACTTGCTATAACTTAAATGCTACTATAAAAGCTAACTAAAAAAGCATTAAAAATACTATTTAAAAGCTTTTTTAATAAACTTTATTAAACGTAAACATGCTAAAATTTTAAGCATAAATTATAGCTTTATAGCTAGCTTATAATAATAAAGCAGTATTATTTAAACAAAATAAAAAAGTACTAATTAAAGTTAAAAAATAAACTAATAACTTTAAAAATAAAATACTAGCTAATATTATTAAAGCAGTAAATATAGCGCTAATAAGCAGTAATATAATTGCTGCTAAAAAGCTATATAGCAGAAATATAATAATTACTTTTAAAGAAGCAGTGCTTTAAAAAGCTAAAAAAAAGAAGTAAATTATAAAAGCTTTTAAAAAAAAATTAAAAATATAATAAAAAAAAGCAGCACTAATAATAAAAAGCGTTTTAGCAAAACAAATTAAAGTAATACATTTAAACAAGAATTTATTATAGCTACTATATAATAAATACTCTAAAGTTATAAAATATAAAAAAATATTGTTTAAAAACGCAAAAGCTAGATTTATATTAATATTATTATATATAAGCAATATTATAGCAGCTAAAACAATATATAAAAATAGCTTTTTATAAAAAGCTTAGCTATTTAATTGCAAACTTTTTATTATAAAGCTTAAAGTTATATAGTGCTTTAATTGCTATAAATATAGTTATATAGCTAAATATTGCTGCAAAAACTTAAAGTATAACTATTGCTTAGCTTTAAAGCATTAAAGAAATAAAAAAAGCTATTTAGTAAAAATGCAAAAAGCAAAGCAAAAATACATAAACTATAGAAAAACATACGTAGCATAAAATAAAGCTTGCTAAAAAAAAGTTAAACAAAAAAACAAAGCAAAAGCAGTATATATATTATAACTTAAAAGCTTTTAAAGTACTAAAAAAGCAGCAATAATAAGCAAAAAAGTAAATAAAAATAATTTAAAAATGTTAATAGTATTAGCATTTATAAAACTAAATAAAAAAAAATTACTAGCGAAAAAATAGCAAACTAGCAATACAAATAAAAACTTATTTTTATTAATTTAATAATATATAATATTACTTTTTAAAACATTGCAAAATTTAAAAGTAATATAATATACGCGTTATAAAATAATAGCTTTAATTATATAGTAGTTTAAAAGCTAATAATTAACAAACATAGCAATATATATTGCTTTAATAATAATAATTACTAGGTTGTTTAATTAAAAAATAAAGCTACGTTATATATAAACAAAAAAATTGTAATAAAAACGCTAGCAAAAAACGCTAATAAAAACTAAACAAAAGTTATAATAAGCAGTAATAATTTAATAATATTTTTATAGTTAATATACTTGCTAAATTAAAAAAAACAGTTTAATATAATTTAATTTAAAAAATATATAAAGCAAGCAAGCTAAAAAAACGCTATATATTTATAAGCAATTTTAACTTTTATTATTTATTATAAAACTTAAAAAGCAAAAAAAGCTAAAAAACAAATAAATTGCTTAAGTTTATTATATAATAAAATTTTATACTAATTATTTTTTAAAAAAAAGTAACTAAAATAAAGCATAAACAAAAAAGCTTAATAATAAACTTAATATAAATATTTAGCAATTTAGCTATTATTTATTAAAAGAACTTAAAATAGCTAAGTTTTAATTATAAAGCACTAAAAGTTATAATTAACTTAAAAGTAGCTTTGCAAAAATACTTAAAAAAAGCAAAAAAATAAAACTAGCTTAAATTAAATAAAAATAAAGCAGCTATAAAAGCAAAAGCTATTATTATAAAAATGCATATATTATATATACTTAGCAAACTAAATAATACTTTTAACTTTTTAATTTAATAACTAATAAAAATAGCAAATAAAATAACGCTTAAAAAAACTATAAAAAAAAAATACTAAGCATTACTTTAGTAATTCTTAAAAGTAGTTAAAACAAAAAAAAAAACAAAACAAGCATATTATAAGTTTTAAAGCAAAAAAACTAAAGCAGCATAGCAAGCTTTTAAAAAAAAAAAAAAAGCTTTTAGCAATAAAGTAAAAAAAGCATAAAAACATAGCTAAAAATAAGCATTTATAAAAGCATTTAAAGATTTTAAGTTATTATAAAGCTTAATTAAATAAGCAAAGTTTGCTTATAAGCTAGCTTTAAAAATTACTACAATTTTATTGTTAAAACAAATAAAAAATAAACTGCTTTTTGTTAATACTTTTAAAAAAAAAATAGTTTTACTAATAAAACGTTTTTTTTTTGCATTATTAGTAAACTTGTTTAATATACTTAAAAAAAATTTAACTTATAATAGTTATTAAAAGTTTATAATTAACGTTAATATAAAAAAAAAAAATATAATATTGCTAATATAAAAGTTAGCGCTATAAAAAGCGCTAAAAAATAATTTGTTACTTAATAGCTTTTTTAAAGCTTATAAACTTGTTTTAGCAAAAAAAATAGCAATATTATATATTGTTAGCTTTTTATTAAAGTATTACTTAATGTAATTTAAGCAAGCAAAAGTAATAATTATATTTAAACTTAAAAAGTTAAAAAAAACTAAAAAAACAGCTAAAAAGTAGCGTTTTATTATATTTATTTATATAGTAAAAAAAGTACTAAAAAAAAAGCTATATTATTATATAGCAAAAATAACTAAGCAAAAGAGTTTTTTGTTAAATAATTAAATAAATAATAAATAAAACAAGTTAATAAACGTAGCTATTAAACTAGTATTAAAAACAGCAAAAAAAACAATTAGCAAAAAAAACATAGCGTTTTTATTGCAGCTAAACATTACAAAAACTTTTAATACTATTAATAAAAAAAAAATAATATATATTTTATAATAAAAAAGCTTTTTTTTTTAAATAATTATATAAGTAAACTTTTTTATATTAAACTATATAATGCGTTTTTGTTTTAATAAAGCAATATTTTAGCTAATAGTACTAAAAGCTAAAGTTTTTTAAAGGTTTTTATTTTTACTTTTTTTTTTTTTTTATATATTTTAATACTTTATAATAACTTTATTATGCACTAAAAGCTAATAATAGTTAGCTTTGCTAATAATATTAACTTTATTATAGCAAACTTAAATATAAAATAAAACTATAAAGCTTTAAAAGTAGCATAAAAAACATATAAAAGCTAAACAAAATAACATAAAATAAAGTTTGCATTATAAAAAAGCAAATTAATGCACTTTTTTAGCAGTAAAACAATGCTTATATAAATAGTATACTTTTTTAATGCAATAATATATTTAAAAAACAGCGCAAAGTTTTTAAAAATATAGTTTAATAAAAATATAAAATAAAAAAAATACTTAGTAAAACTTAAAAAAAAACTAAACATTTAGTTATATATAATAATTAAGCTATAAAACTTTATATAAAATAGTAATATAGCAAAAATAAAGCAAATATATGTTATAATAATATAAAGCACTTTAGTTTATAGCACAATAACTTAATATAAAAACTTTAAAAAAAACAAAGCAAAAAGCATTGTTAATTTACTAGCAATAACTTAAAATAAATGCTTTAAACATATAGCTAAAACTTTTAAAGCAACTAAAATAAAGCACTTAAAAACCAAAATAAAAATTCTTTTTATTAACTTATATTTTAGCAGTAAAGCAATAGCTTATAAGCACTACATAAAAAGCTTAATAGCTAGAAAATTAATTTAAAAAGCAACAAAAAAAATTAAAACTTTTATTTAAAACGTAAAAGCTTAAAAAGCTAAAAACTAAACAAAAAGCAAACTTATAAGCAATAATAAAAGTATAACTAAAAAAAATTTAACATTAGCTTTAAACTTTTAATAAAAAAAGTAATTAAAAAAAAAAAAACCTAAAATTGTACTAAAAAAAAATAAATAAACAAATAAAGCTAAACTAAAATAAGCAGCAGTTATTTAATAATAGCTAAATAAAAGCTTAACAAAAATAAAGCTTTTAAAAAGTACAGCAAATTATTAAAGCATAAAGCAGCTATAATAATATAAATATACACTAAAAAAATAAAGCTAAAAGCATTTTTATATAAAAAAAAAGTTTTAAGCTTTTTTACGTTTTTTTATAAATGCATAAAAAAAAAAAAAACCTTTTAGCATATAGTTTTATGTTATAACTTGCTAAAAAACAAAAAAAAGCAGCTATAAAAAAGTTTTATAGTTAAACTACTATAAATTAATAAAAACTTATAACTAGCTATAAAAAAGCTTAAAGCTGCAAATAATATTACAAAGTAGCTATTTATTACTAATAAAATAACAATATATAATAAAGCAGTTAAAATAAAAAAGAATAAAAAAAGAAAAAAAAAGCAGAAAATAAAAAAAAAACTAGCAAAAAAAGCAAAAATACTTCCTTAAAAGTCCTAAAAAACAAAAAAAAAGCTTTTGTGCGCTTTTTAAAAAAACAAAAAGTTTAAAAGCTTTAAAAAAAGTTTTTCTGCTTTTTAACTATTACTTTTTATTTAGCAAGCTAGTTAATAAAAACTAGTTATTATAAGGTAAAAAAACTTTAAAGTAGTAGCGTAAACATTATTGCATAAAGTTTTTATTTAGCTTTTTGTACGGTTTTACTTATAAGTACATAGGTAAAAAAACTGCGCTATAAAATAGCACAGTAGGTTATTAATAATAATAATAATATAAAAAATAATTAAACTTTTTTATAAATAGTTAATTAGTTTACTTAATAATATTTATATTTAAGCTAAAACAAAAAAATAGCTATATAAGTACTATTGCTTATTATTTATATAATTAATTAAATATAGCATAATAGTTAATATATTAAAAATACTGCTTTTTATAAATTTTAGTATTTTTTTTAGTTTTAATGTTTTTTATAATAATATTAAAGCAGATTTAATAAAAGTTATAGCAGTATAAAAACAGCTTATGCTTAAAACTATTATAAAAATAAAAGCATTTATAAATGCTATAAGTTATTTTAAGCATTTTATTAAAAACTATTTATTAATTGCTGCATTATTAATTATATTAATAAAAAAACCTAAAAATTAAAAAGTAAAATTAAGCATAAAAGCTAAAAATATATAGCAAAAAATCTATAAAGCTATTATTATTATGCTAATTATTTAAGCTTTTAATTAAAAGCTTTTATATATTATATTACTTGGGCTAACGGCTTATTAGCTATACTAGTTTTTATTTTTTATATATATAAGTAAAAACCGTGCTTATAAGTTAAAAGCAAGCTATAAACGGCTTACTTTTTTTTTAATAGCTAAGTAAAAACATTTTATATTTATTTTTAAGTTATATTAGTTCTACTATAATTTTATTAAGTGCTTTGCTTTTTACTTTTTTGCTTTTAAGTTGTTTGCTTACTTGCATTATACTATTAACTAAATATATATACCTTTACGTAGTTACTTTGTAATCTTTTTTTCTTTGTATTTTTTTTGCTTTATAGTTTGCTTGCTTTAATATTGCTGCTTGCTTTATGCTGCTTATAGCAGTTTTTTTAGTTTTAGCACTTATTTAGCTAAATGTGCTGCTTTTTTCTTTTAGTCTTTTTTTAAACCTCTTTTTATTATATTGCTAATGCATTATAGTTTGCTTGCTTTAATATTACTACTAGCTTTTTACTGCACTAGTTTTTTTATAACTAAGTTATAACTAAGTTATAAACAAAGTTAATTGCTTATTACTTTTTAATAATTAAAAGCTTTTATTTATAATAAATATTAATTTAAGTATATATTATATTAAGCTTAATAGCGCAATAGTATATGCTTAGTTACTTTTTTTAAAGTTATAGGTTTAAGTTTTGCTTAATTTATAGTTGCTTTGCTTTAAAGCAAAAGTTAGTTTGTTTTTAGCTTAGTTTAAACTATATGCTTGCTGCACTAAAAGCATAAAAATTAAAAGTTAAATAATTAAGCTAAAAGTTTAAAAACTTTGCTTTTTTGCTAGTATAGCAACATAAATAACTAATTTAGTATATTAGCTATTATAAAAACAAGCAGCTTTAGTTTTTATTGCTAATGTTATATAAACATTAGTTTTTTTATATAGCAAACAGCTTATATTTTTAGCGTAATTAAAACTTAAAGCTTATTGCTTAACGCTAAACAATTTATAAAAAATATAACGTTATATAGTGCTTAAAATCTACTTAATACTATATTATTTATAGCTTGCAAAACTTAAAGCTAGCAAAAAAGCGCTTTTATTACTAATTAACAAAAAACTTTTTTATTAGCGTGCTAATTTTTTTACTTTTGTATTATAAAGCAAAAGTACTACTAATTTAGCGTACAAAATTTAAAAGCAAAGTATTATATAAAAAAAGCAGCAAATTAATAAAATCTATAGCAAAACTATTATATATTTTATATATATAAGTAGTTTTTGCTTTAAAGAAAGTTTTTATTTATATAAGTTTTATTAAATAGTTACTAGTATAGCTAACAAGCTATTTATTTAAATAATATAAATTATTTTATATATTATGTTAAAGCATATTTAATATAGCTACATTTTTATAAAATAACTATATTTTTGCATTTAATAATATATTTTTTAAAAAAGCTTAAAGTATATTAATTGCATTATTTAACGCAAAAAAAAAAGTTACTAGCTATAATGCTAGCATTTTAATATTAGTAATATTAAGTAAAAAGTAAAAAAGTTATTATTTATATAAATTATAAGTTTTTTATAATAATAAAAACAAAAATAAAATAACTAGTAAAAATAATATGTTTTTTAAATATTATTAAACATTTTAGCGTAAAAATTATATATAAAATAAGCAAATTAAACGTTTTAATAAACTAGCTATTAAAACTACTAATTATATTAGTTTTTTTATTAATAAAAGCTAAAAATAATATAAAATTATTATTAAAAGCTAAAATATAGCTAATAATGCTATTATAATATTTTAACATTATAAATTTATAAGTTATTTTTAAAAATTTTTGTTTTAAAACTAAATTATTATATAATATAAGTTTAAAGTAAATAAAACAAAATTTTATTAAAAAAGATAATATATTATTTAAGCTAATTAACTATAAACAAGCTTTAAAAAACTTTTTATATTTAATTAATATAATATTTTAAGCTATAATGCTTTTAAAAGTGCTTAAAGTATTAAAATTACTATAAAATGCAAAAAATGCATATATTAACTTAAGGTATACTACTATTAAAAGCTAGCTTAATAACGCAATAATATACGCTTAGTTACTTTTTTTAAAGTTATAAGTTTAAGTTTTGCTTAGTTTATAGTTGCTTTGCTTTAAAGCAAAAAGTTAGTTTGCTTTTAGCTTAGTTTAAATTATATGTTTGCTGCACTAAAAGCATAAAAATTAAAAATTAAATAACTAAGCTAAAAATCTAAAAACCTTGCTTTTTTGCTAATATAATAACATAAGTAATTAACTTAGTATATTAGCTATTATAAAAACAAGCAGCTTTAGTTTTTACTACTAATATTACATAAGCACTAGTTCTTTTATATAGTAAATAGCTTATATTTTTAGCGTAATTAAAACTTAAAGCTTACTGCTTAGCGCTAAGCAATTTATAAAAAATATAGCATTATATAATGCTTAAAATTTACTTAATATTGTATTATTTATAGCTTATAAAACTTAAAGTTAGCAAAAAAGCGCTTTTATTACTAATTAACAAAAAACCTTTTTATTAGCGTGTTAATTTTTATATTTTTGTATTATAAAGCAAAAGCGCTATTAACTTAGCAAATAAAATTTAAAGCAAAATATTATATAAAAAAAGCAGCAAATTAATAAAATCTATAGCAAAACTATTATATACTTTGCATATATAAGTAGTTTTTGCCTTAAAAAAGGTTTTTACTTATATAAAGTTTTATTAAATAGCCATTAGTATAACTAATAAGCTATTTATTTAAGTAATATAAATTATTACTATTAAAAGCTTAATTTAAAAGCTAAATAAACGTTTTTAATACTTAAAAGTTATATTTATTGCTTAATAAATTATTATTAAATATAGCTAATATTAACTAATAAAACTACTATTAAACAAACTTTTAAATTTATAATTTATTATATTACTTTTATTACTTATATATTAAGTTATAAATTATATATTTATAGCTAATTTTAAGCTATTAATATATATTAAATATATTATTACATAAATTAAAGCAAAAATAATGCTTAATATTAGTTTTAACGCAATAAAACTATTAATTTAATAAATTAGCAAAATGTTTAGTTTTTTTAAAAAATAAATAAGCAATAATATAAGCATATTTATAAATAAAAAAGCAATTAATTAGCATAAATTAAATAGTTTTATTATAAAGTTAATTATATTTAAAAAACTTAAAAATAATAGCAAAGTTAAAAAAGCTAATAATAATATTAAGCAAATTATGCTATATAAAAGTTTAATTTATTATTATTTTAATTTTTAAACTTTATTAAAAATAGTTATTTATATATATAATTAAACTTTAAAGCTTAATAATTATAATAGCTATTTTTTGCTATTTAAAACATAATTACTAAATTAATAACTAGCTATAAAAATTGCTAATTATATTAAAAATTTAACTAAAAAAAAAGGTTAAATTTTAACAATATTTAGCATAAAATTATAAAGTACTACTAATGTATAATTACTTTAATAATTTAAAAATATTAAAAAATTAAATTTAAGTTTATTTATAAAAAAAAAAAGCTTAATTAAAACTTATAAAACTAGTAATTAAGTTTTATATATTAAATAATAAGTTAATAAATTTAAATTATATTATAATAGCTTATAAGCTATTATAAATTATTATTATAACAATATATATAAACTATAAAGCTTTAAAAAAATAATATTGCTTAATAAATATAATAGCAATAATTTGTTTTTAGCTTATAATAAAAATAGCTATTTAATAAAAAGTTTATAATATATTAGCAAACATATGCTAAAAAAAAATAAACAAAAATTAAAAGTGTTAATAATATAAAAATTAAAAAGTATTTATAAATAGCTTTATTTTTATAAATAGCTAAAATAATTATTTAGCAAAAAAAGTAATTATAGCTTTTAAACAATATAAGCTATAATATATACTATATAATAGTTGCTATATAAAAACCTAAAAAGTATAAACTAGCTTTACTTAAATTAGTAGTATTTATACATAATTTCTTAATACTATACTTAGGAGATATTTTTTTTTTAACATTTACCTTTTTGAGTATAGACCTGACCTTACGTAGTAATTACAAAGTTCTGGGCCAGTATTCAGAAGGTACACTCATAGGACTGCAACAACATTAACGATCCATTTTGATGCGGTGCCGCTCACGCATGAGGTATATGAGACATCACCTTAAGACTTGATGTCATGCCCATGAATCGTGTAAAACACAGTGCATTTGCATTTGCCGTGTCGATACAGCTTCTTCCCTTGTCTTGGGTAGAGTGTTGCTATTATTGATGTGGTTTACACTTCGTCACCATGGGCAATGCTGGCAGACGAGGGCGCAACCCGGGCGCAATAGACGAAGAGGAGCGGCAATATGCCTTTGGCGGCCAAACTCTCCAAGAGCTCGATGAAAAGTCTGCCTCTCATTAACCCCTTCCTATATCTGTGTCCTGCCTATACGTGGTATACGTGGCTCGGCTTTTTCTATCAATCTAACCTGCTTTCAGATACCCAAATAGACCTAAGAACCACGGGAAGACGCTCTTCTTTGCCGAGCTTTACAAAGGTCTTTTCGACCCGTTGAGCAACAACAGGAAGCAGTCCTCCCGGAGAGGGGGACGCGGTAGCACTTCTAAATTCACTCCACACGAGCACCGGCGCCGTGTTATCGAACGCTTCATCACTCGATGGCGTAGCGAAACCGGCAACGACTTCTTCCCTGCTCTGCGCCTCATCCTGCCCACCTCTGACCGTGAGAGGGGCATGTATGGTCTAAAAGAGTCTGCCATCGCCCGTCTGCTCATCAAGCTCATGAGGCTCGACAGGCATTCAGACGACGCCCAGAGCATGCTGAAGTGGAAGCGCCCAGATCAGTCTAGCACCGCCGGTGACTTTGTCGACCGCTGTTTCAATGTCCTATCCAAGCGGCCTTCGCGTATAGACCCCGGTGATATGCGCATTGCCGATATCAACGAGATGCTAGATAAGCTCTCTACTATGTCTGGTGAGAAGGATAAGTTGCCCATTATCGAAGCTTTTTATGAGCGTATGAATGCCGAGGAACTCAAGTGGCTCATTCGTATCATCCTCAAGCAGATGAGGATCGGAGCCACTGAGAGAACTATACTCGAGCTATGGCATCCCGACGCGCAACATCTGTACAACGTTTCTTCGAGTCTCAGAAGAGTATGTTGGGAGTTATATGACCCCAGTATCCGTCTTACTGGCGCCCAGACTGGTGTCGCCTTGATGCAATGCTTCCAACCCCAACTTGCGGCCTATGAAATGGCCACCTCTTTCGATAAGATGATTGAAAGACTCCACGCATCGACTAACGAAATGGCTGGCAGTGACAACGGGTTCTGGGTTGAAGAAAAGTTGGATGGTGAGCGGATGCAGCTACACATGCTCCAGGACGAAAGCATCCCAGGGGGCAAGAGATTTTGTTTTTGGTCGAGAAAGGCCAAAAACTACACGTATTTGTACGGAGAGGGGTTATATGACGCGGCCAACTCTTCATTAACGCGCCATCTTAAGAATGCTTTTGCACCAGGTGTACGCAACATCATTCTAGACGGTGAGATGATTGTCTGGGACCCTCTTCTCAAAAAAGTCTTGAAGTTTGGCACACTAAAATCGGCCGCCCTTGACAGCGGCGTCTGGAACCCCTATGAGCGTGATGCACCGCGCCCCGTCTTTCGAGTTTTCGACATCGTTCTCTTGAACGACCAGCCGTTAACACAGTACACTCTCCAAGATAGACGGAATGCGCTCGCCAAGGCAGTTCCTGGCGAACTGCATCGACTTGAAGTCCATGACTATGCTACAGCTACGAGCCCCGACGAGATAGAGCCTATGCTCCGCAAGATCGTCTCGGACGCTTCCGAAGGTCTCGTGGTGAAGAATCCACGTTCCATGTATACCGTCGGCCTGCGTGTTTCCGATTGGATCAAAGTGAAGCCGGATTATATGGATGGCTTTGGAGAAAACGTCGATGTGGTCATTATAGGCGGATACTACGGATCAGGGCGTCGTGGGGGTAGGTTATCGTCGTTCATGTGCGGCCTTCGCGTCACCGAGAGCGATATCAAAGCTGGTGCGCACCCAGAGAAGTGTTATAGTTTTATCAAAGTCGGCGGCGGGTTTCGGGCCGAGGACTATGCTGAGATTCAGCACCTCACAGAAGGCAAATGGAAGGATTGGGACGTGAAAAAGCCACCAAGCAAGTATATACAGTTAGCCGGAGGGGAGAAGTACCAGTACGAACGGCCCGATGTGTGGATTCGCCCTATTGACTCCGTCGTTATCACTGTCAAGGCAGCAAGTGCTGAAGAGACAACGTCGTTCGCAAGTAGACTGACGCTTCGGTTCCCACGGTTCAAGGAGCGGAGACCCGATCGGAGTTGGGACCAGGCATTGAACTATGAGGAATTCGAGGAATTAGTTGCCGAGGGCAAGAAGACAAATGAGTTTCGGATGGAGAAAAGGCGACAACGTGGAGCTAAGAGAGTCAAAAAGGAGATCACGATAGCCGGACACGACGCGGCACCCGTGGTATTTGCGGGACCGAAGTCAAAGGTGTTCGATGGGCTCGAGTTTTGCGTGCTAACAGACTGCGCAAACCCCACGAGGAAAAGCAAGGTGCAATTAGAGACACTAGTCAAAGAGAATGGCGGCAAGCTATCGCAGCGCGCAAACCCCGGCTCAGAGATGATATTGGTAGCAGAGAAAAGGGTCGTCAAAGTAGCGAGCCTAATCAAGGCGAGTGAAGTAGATATCATCCGACCAAAGTGGCTCTTGGATTGCATTTCTCAAGGTAGCGAAGGCTTTCTCCTTCCTTACGAGACGGGACATTTGTTCCACGCCTGTGATGCGACGCAAAGCGCCGCCAAGGCAAATACTGATGAATTTGGCGACAGCTACTCACGAGATTTGGATATTCAAGAGCTCAGACAATTACTACAAGACATGCCGAAAAAAAGGATTGTGGGCACACACTTCCATAAGGATGGGTTTCTCCAAGAATTGGTTGAACATGGCCACGATCTTGGTCCGATGCGATATCACCTATTCCAAGGCATGATTATCTACGTCGCAGGAGCTAATACTGTACCCTCGATAGAAGTATGCCAAGCGAGAAACCGGATCCGATATGGAGGTGGTCTTTTAGTAGGCAGCCTCGACGACAAGGCTATAACGCACATAATAATTCTAAGCAGGAATAATCCTGAAGAAATGGATATTGCAGCCGAGGTTCGGTCTGCCATCAGCTCTCGACACCCTGTGCCACGGGTCGTCTCAGGACAATGGGTAGTGGACTGCTGGAAAAACCGAACCATCGTGGATGAGGAAAGATTCGCACCACTATAAACTGCTCTAGTCAGCACCAAATGATCATTAAGCCTCCAAGCCCACTTTCTAAACAAACGTCCGAACAGATCACAAGGTTCAATTTAACTTGATATACGTGATGGAATTTTATCTAGCTCTTCGCCCGAGTCAGACTCTTTAACCACTATTTACCAATCGTAAGGAAAATTCTATCACCAATATCCCCCAGACCCGGCTTGAGCATTCCGTTGGGCGTCAACTCGGAGTCAACACCTGCTACCCAGATCTCAACAGCTTCAGGCCACTCATCCGCGGCGCGGCGTACACCCTCAGAGGCAGCAATGACGGACAAAACGACAATCTTCTTGACGCCCCATTCTCTCAAGGTCTGAATGGCGGCGATACATGTGCCACCGGTGGCTATGACGGGGTCGAGAATAACGGCCAGGCTCGAGACGTGAGCGCCCGGTCGCCCGGATGCAGTATGGTTGGGGAGGTTGTTGTAGTACTCGACAGGCTCAAGGGTGCTCGGCTCGCGGTATAACCCGAGGTGATGTACGGGGACAGGAGTTGGGAGGAGTGTTTGTATGGCTTTGTGTAATTTTAGCAAGGGGGCACGAGTGAAGGAGGGGCTTGGCAAACGAACCGTCGACCATACCCAGGCCAGACCTCAAGATAGGCACAACGGATATCTCTTGCGGCTGGGCTAACACGGTTGTGTATTCGTATCCGATGGGCGTCAATCCCTGCATCGGTAGCGCACGACGGGCATTAGTGAAATGAAGTTAGGGGTCAGAAGAGGAGGCATAGGCGAAGAAGGAGAGGGATACCTTAGGCCCGTCAACTACAGTTAAAGCAGAGGCAAAGGCCTCGCAACCGACGATCAGTGCAATATCATGGACAAGAGATTTAACCTCGCGGGCTTCGGTATCTCTAGCCCGGAGACGGCTGAGTTTAGAGAGCAAACACGGGTGTTTGGAGACGTGAACGTTGACCGGTAGCGACATGATCTACAACTACCTACTTCACCTAAATAAACGCCTAGGTAGAGACTTAGGTGACCAAGGCGGCTTGAGCGTGGTCCTGGGCGTGGCAATAAAGAAGTCAAGCGTATCGCCAAAGATAGGTATGTAAATAAGTAAGTTGGTTTGAATACCTACCCAAGAGGTCAGAAATGTAGTACGTATTATAAGAGGTTATGTGGTACTACCTTATGTTGAAAGGAGCAATGCTGTGCTAGATAGAAGTTGTGCCTTCTGAATACTGGCCTAGAACCTTGTAATTACTAAGTAGGGTTAGGTCTATACTTAAAAAGGTAGATGTTAAAGGAAAGACATTTTCTAAGTATAGTACTAAAAAACTATATATAAATACTATTAATTTAAGTAAAGCTAGTTTATGCTTTTTAGGTTTTTGTATAGCAACTATTGCATAGTATATATTATAGCTTATATTGCTTAAAAGCTATAATTATTTTTTTTGCTAAATAGCTATTTTAGCTATTTATAAAAATAAAGCTATTTATAAATGCTTTTTAATATTTATATTATTAATGCTTTTAATTTTTGTTTATTTTTTTTTAGCATATGTTTATTAATATATTATAAACTTTTTACTAAGTAGCTATTTTTGCTATAAACTAAAAACAAGTTATTATTATTATATTTATTAAACAACGTTATTTTTTTAAAGCTTTATAATTTATATATATTACTATAATAATAATTTATAATAGCTTATAAGCTATTATAATATAGTTTAAATTTATTAGTTTATTATTTAATATATAAAACTTAATTGCTAATTTTATAAGTTTTAATTAAGCTTTTTTTTTTTTATAAATAAGCTTAAATTTAGTTTTTTAATGCTTTTAAACTATTAAAGTAATTATATATTAATAGTGCTTTATAATTTTATACTAAATATTGCTAAAATTTAACTTTTTTTTTTTGTTTAGATTTTTAATATAGTTAGCAATTTTTATAACTAGTTATTAATTTAATAGCTGCATTTTAAACAGTAAAAAATAGCTATTATAGCTATTAAGCTTTAAAGTTTAGTTATATATATAAATAGCTACTTTTAATAAAGTTTAAAAATTAAAATAATAATAAGTTAAACTTTTATATAGTATAATTTATTTAATATTATTATTAGCTTTTTTAACTTTATTATTACTTTTAGGTTTTTTAAATATAATTAATTTTATAATAAAACTGTTTAATTTATGTTAATTAGTTGTTTTTTTACTTATAAATATATTTATATTATTGCTTATTTATTTTTTAAAAAAACTAAACATTTTGCTAATTTATTAAATTAGCAGTTTTATTGCTTTAAAACTAATATTAAGCATTATTTTTGCTTTAATTTATGCAATAATATATTTAATGTATACTAATAGCTTAAAATTAGCTATAAATATATAATTTATAGCTTAATGCATAAATAATAAAAATAATATAATAAATTATAAGTTTAAAAGTTTATTTAATAGTAGTTTTATTAGCTAGTATTAATTATATTTAATAATAACTTATTAAGTAATAAACATAATTTCTAAGTATTAAAAACGCTTATTTAGCTTTTAAATTAAGCTTTTAATAGTAGTATGCCTTAAATTAATATGTGTATTTTTTGCGTTTTATAGCAATTTTAGCACTTTAAGTACTTTTAAAAGCGTTATAGCTTAAAATATTATATTAACTAAATATAAAAAATCTTTTAAAGCTTGTTTATAATTAATTAGTTTAAATAATATACTATTTTTTTTAATAAAATGCTATTTTATTTACTTTAAATTTATATTGTATAACAATTTAGTTTTAAAATAAAAATTCTTAAAAATAGCTTATAAATTTATAATGTTAAAATATTATAGTAGCATTATTAGCTATATTTTAGCTTTTAGCAATAATTTTATATTAGCTTTAGCTTTTATTAATAAAAAAACTAATATAACTAGTAGTTTTAATAGCTAATTTATTAAAACGTTTAATTTATTTGTTTTATATACAATTTTTATGTTAAAATATTTAATAGCGTTTAAAAAACGTACTATTTTTATTAATTGTTTTATTTTTATTTTTATTATTATAAAAAACTTATAATTTATATAAATAATAACTTTTTTGCTTTTTATTTAATGCTATTAGTATTAAAGTATTAATATTATAGCTAGCAATTTTTTTTTTTGCGTTAAATAATATAATTAGTATGCTTTAAGCTTTTTTAAAAAATATATTATTAAATGTAAAAATATAGTTGTTTTATAAAAATATAGCTATATTAAACATGCTTTAATATAATATATATTTAAGTTAATATTTATTATAAATAAAAGCTTTTAATTAAAAGTTTAAATAATTAACATAATAATAATAACTTTATAAATTTTTTACTATATATTTTTAGCTTTTATATTTAATTTTACTTTTTAGTTTTTAAGTTTTTTTATTAATGCAATTAATAATATAGCAATTAATAAATAGTTTTTAATAAAATGCTTAAAATAGCTTATAACATTTATAAATGTTTTTACTTTTATAGTAGTTTTAAATATAAGCTGCTTTTATATTACTGCAACTTTTGCTAAGTTTGCTTTAATATTATTGCAAAAAATATTAAAACTAAAAAAAATACTAAAATTTACAAAAAGCAATATTTTTAATATATTAATTATTATATTATACTTAACTAATTATATAAATAATAAGCAATAGTGCTTATATAGTTGTTTTTTTGTTTTAGCTTAAATATAAATATTATTAAGTAAACTAGCTAATTATTTATAAAAAGGTTTAATTATTTCTTATATTAGTGCTTAAAATATTACTAAAGCATTATAAAGTTTAAAAAGCATTATTATTTATTTATATAGCTTAAATAATATAATAAACGCTGTTTTTTTATAATATAGTTTATATATAATAATATATTAAAATTTATTTTTTAAGTTAATAAAAGCATATTATTAGTGCTTTATAGCTTGCTATATTTAGTTTGCTGCATTAAATAATAAATAAGCTTGCTTTTTTGTTTTTTTATTAACTTTGCAATAATTATAATAAAAATGCTATATTATTAATTTATTATTTTTATTAAGCTTAATAGTTATGCTTAATGCTTTTTTTAAAGTTAATAATGCTAGTAAACTTTATAGCTTTATGTTTTTTTTAATATAAATACTTTTATGTGCTTTTATAAACTTGCGTAGCGCTTTTTTTTATGCTAAGCTATATTTTTGCAGTAGTAATTTAACTAGCAAACTATTGCTTATATTAATATAATGCTTTATTTTAGCAATAGTATTAATTTTTTATTTAAAATAATTAAACAATTTAAAAAAGTTCTTTATATAATAGTTTTAATATTTAGTAATTTATAGTTTTTTTAAAATATTTTTATATTATTTAATAGTTATAATATAGCATTTTTTGCTAGCTATATTAATAAATAAGCGCTTTATTAGCTATATTAAAAAGCTTTTTTTAAACTTAAATAGTATAATAACTTTATAATTATTTAAAATAGCAAAAATGCTTTTTTATTTATAAAAAATCTGTTTTTTAATAGTTATATTGCTTAAAAAAATATAATTTAATATTATATTTACTATTAATATTTATGCTTTTAATATATTACTAGTAATTATAAAATTTATTATTATTTTATAATTTTTAGTTATTTAAGGTTTTATTTTATTAATGCTATATATTATGTTTTATTTTTATAATTAATATAACATTAGTTTAAATATTAAAAATTATAAAATATAATAATTAATATAGCTATAGTTTTAAAAAATAGTAAATTTATAGCTATTAGTTAGCTTAACTAAAAAAAAATTATAATAATTATTATAACTATTTTTTAGCTTTTGTTTTTTATTAAGGTTTTTTTAGCTTTTGCTTATTTTAATTAATAAAGCAAAGCTATTTTAAATAATATTAAAAATTTTAGTAAGTTTTTTATTAATTATATTATTTTTAAAATAATTAATAAAGCATTACTTTATTTTATTAGCATTATTTTTATTTTTAGTATTATTTATAATAAAAATGCGCTTAAAGCTATTAATTAAAGCTTTGCTTTTAAAAGTTTTATATTTATTTTAAACTTTATTAAATCTGCTAAAAAAATTATTATAAAAAAGCTTGCTTTTAATAGTTATAAATTAGTTAATTTGCTTTTTTTAGTTTATTTTAAAGTTTTTAAGCTATTTAGCTTTTATTTTGTAGTTTTTTATATAATAGCTAATTTTATTATAATTAAAACATTTATTTTATATTGCTTAAACTATAAATTTAGCTTTAAATTAGTTATTTTTATGTTTTATAATTTAGCTTACTTTTTGTTTATTAGTTTTAAAGTTTAAAATTATTAATATTAATAATATTTTAATATAATTTATTAGTTAAATTTATATTATGCTTAATTTTTTAATAGTTTTAGCATTAATATTATATTTATAATATAGCATTAAAGTGCTTTATAATTAAATTATTACTTTAAAAATGCTATAAATTTTTAGCTTAATTAATATTATAGCTATTATATAAAATAGCTATATAACTTTTTTAATTATTTAATTAATATTTAAGTTATTATTAAACTTTTTTATATATAGCTAAATTATTAATATAAAATTAATTAATTTATTAATAATAATATTATAAGTTTATTTTATGTTTTTAATAATTATTAATAGTTTATAAAACGTTATATAAAGCTATTATAAAAAGTTTATTAATGCTTTATTTTATGCTAATAATATATTAATAAATATTATTAATAAGCTATAAAATGTATTATATTTAACTAATACTTAAATTATAGCTTTTAAAAAGTTTACTTAATTAATATTATAATAATAAATAAATAAAGTTATTTAATAAAAGTTTTTTTTAATTTTATTATAATTTTTTTTAGCTATAGTTTATATAATATTAATATTTAAATTAAGCAATTTTAAATGCTTTTAATTTTATTAAAAGTTATATAATTTACTTTTATTAGCTATAATATTACTAAAAATATTACTTTGTTTTTTATTTTATAATTATTTAGTTAAATAATATTACTTAATAAAAATATGTTTAAAAAAATAGTTTAAATGTATTATTTTTGCTTAATTTATAAGTTATTAAGCTTAAAATATTTATAAAAGTTAAAAGTTAAATTTTTAAGCTTTTTATTATTTATTATATTAATTAGTTGCTTTATATATAATATTTAGTTATTTTTTAAATTAATAAGCTTGCTTATTAAATTATTAACTTTATTTTTTAGCTTTTATTTTTTTAGTGCTATATTTAGTTTTTATTATATTTTTATTAATATAGCTTT
>MU400898.1:0-25681 GCA_022578965.1 Xylaria sp. FL1777 | reverse complement strand
ATAAAGCTTTAAAGCAGTAAGTTTAAAACTTTTAATGTTTAGCATTTTTAATATTATAAATAATTTTAATAATAAAAGCAGTAATAATAATAAAAGGTTAAGTTTTTTATTTTAAGTTATTACTTTAAGTATAATAGTAATAAAAGTAAGCATTAAGTTTACTAGTAGTGGTATTAGCGTTAATTATAGTATAATTACTTATTTAAAGCTTTAATTTATTATAATAGCAGTTATTATTGCTGCTTTAATTACTATAGCTAGTGTTTATATTAATTTAAAAGTTATAACGCTTAGTGTTTAAGCTGTTCTTTAAGTTAAAATAACTAGTTTGCTTTATAGCACTAGTATTAGCGTTGGTTTTTTTTTATTATTGCTGCTTAATTTCTTTTTTTTTGCTATTATTTTTTTTTTAATAAAGGTAGCTAATAAAAATACTAAGGCTTATTGTTTTAGTACGTTATTAGTTTTAAAAGTTTTTAAGATTTTTAAACTTAATTTTTAACTTTTTGTTTTTAGTAGTATAACTTAAATTTAATTTATTAGTTATTAAATAAAGTTTTACTTACGTAATGCTATTTAGCATTTTTATTTTTTAAATATTTTTTTAATATATTTTTAAAAGTTTATTTTGTAAATTGTTTGTTATTTAACTTTTTATACTAATATTTGTTTTTGTATGTTAGATTTTATTAATTAAAGAGCTATTAAAATATAATGGACTTATTATATATTAATATAATAGGTTTGCTTTTAAGGTTTTAATTTGCAAGTAATAATAAGATTTTTAACAGTAGTTCGTTAAGGAAGTTTTTAAGGTACTTTTACTACTGTGCATTAATAAAGGTCTTAAGAAATTAAAAGTAATAAATATATTAGTGCTTAGCAGTTATAAAAAATTAATAGCTAAAAAACTAGAACTAAGTAAATAACTAAATACAAAAAGTGCATAATTATATAAACAAAGAAAAAGTAAAAAAAGTAGTAACCTTTTTTAGATTACTACGAATTTAGTAAGCACTAAATTACTATAAGCTTAATAAGCCTTAAATTATTGTAAGCTTAGTAAGCCTTAAATTACTATAAGCTTAGTAAGCCAGGTAAATTATTACATGACTTTAGCTTTAGCTAGCAAAAAAAAAGGTGCACAGTATATATAAAGGCATTAGGCTGCTTTAAAGGCCACCCCTGTGCTAATTTCATAACAGCTTACTTAAAGCATTAAAGTTTTAAATTAGCAAAAGGCTTAAAGCTAATAATAGTTATTAGCTTATTTGCTAAATTATTAATAATTAAGTGAGTACGATTTTTTTCTTTGTATTATTATAGCTTTACATAATTAATTTAGACTTTTTGTATAGCTTAGTTGTTTTTTTTTTAATTTTTTATACAAAGCAAAACTTAAAAATTTAAGTATTATTATGTTTGTTTAAATTATATTTTATAAACTAAAAAACACTTTATATAATAAGGTTATTAATTTTTATAGTGTTTAATTTTTTAAATAAAGCGCTAAAAGTATTAATAATGCTGTTTTTATATAACTTTATTACTAAAGCGTAGTTTTGTTTTTTTTTTAAGGTTAAAAACAAATTACTAATGTTTTATATAAACGCTATAAAAAAGTTTTTAGCTTTTTTAGGTTTTTTGCGTTTTTTTTATATAACTAGTTTTATAGCTAGTTTTATAGCAGTTATGTTTTTTTTTTTATTATTTACTAAAGTATATTTAGTTATATAGTAATATAGCTTAACTTATGTTTATTTAAAGCAAATTAAGCTATTTATAAAGTTAATAATTATGTTAAGTTTTTTAATTAACTATATTTTATATAGTTTTTTTTAGCTTTGCTTTTTATGCTATATAAAAACTTTATTATATAAAAGTAAAAATAATACTTTATATAAAGCTAGTTTATTACGTTTATAAATTGCATAGCTAATTTTAACTTTTGCTTGTTTTTTATAAAGCATTTTTATAGCTTTTTTAACTGCTTTAGCTTTTTATATAATATTTAGCAAAAAAGAAACGTTTTAATTAACTTTTAAATATGCTTTAAATATAAAAAGCATTAAAACTAAGCTATTAAGTTTTATAATATTATTTAAAGCTTTAACTGCTATTTGCAAAATTAACTTATTTTTTATACAATAATTTAGTTTAGCTTTTAATATGTTATATATATAACAAAAAAGTTTATATGCTTTTTTTATTTTATTAATAGCTTAGTAAGCTTTAATAAGCATTTTTTAGCATTTTATATTTATAATTTTAGCTTAGTTCTAAAATTCTTTAAACAAAAAGTTTATATTAAAGTTATATATAATATAGTTTAAAAATTTTTAATATATGTTAATTTAGCATTTATATAAAGCTTTTTAAGCGTTTTATATAAACATAAATTTTAAAAATATAGCTGCTTAAAACAATATAGCTGCATTAATTATATATAAAACCTGCTTATTGTTTATTTATATAGCATTAATTATAACTTTATAATTAAAATTATAGTTATTTTTAATTATAAACTTAAAATAATAAAGTGCTTAATTATATAACTAGCAATAATAGCAAAACTTTTAGATTTTTTTTAAAGCAAAGCAATTAATATTATAGCTTGTATAACTAAGCATATTATATAGTTTTTTTATATAAAAATGTTTAAAGCATTTATAAAGCTTTTAAAGTTTTGTTTTTATAAAGTATAAACTTGCTTTATATAAGCTAATATTAAAAAACAAATGTTTTTATTTTTATATAACAAGAATAGTTTTTTTGTTTTGTTATATAATAATATTTTTTGTATTATTAAAGTATACTTTTAAGCAGTTAACATTTTTTAATAAAAATAAAAAAAAAGTAAAAATATTTAAAATATAATATATAGTTATACTAAAAGCGTTTTTTATTTATATAGTACTTATAGCACTTATAGTATTATTTTTGTTAAAACAAATATAAATGCTATTTAAAGTTTAATTAACTTTTATATAAAAATATATTTAAAAGTATACTTTTAATTAAGCTTTTTTTACTGTTAAATAATTAAAAGCGCTAGTATTTTAAAGTTTACTTTAATAATTTATATAATAATAATTGCTTAATATAAACTAATTATATAGCACTATTATTTTATAGTTTTAGATATTTTTTCTTATTATATAATAAAAAAATGCGCTGTTTATTAAATACTAAGTAGTTTAGTTACTAAATTTTTTATTAATATTTTTAGCACTATTATTTAATTTTGAATATTTTTTATATTTTATTACGTATAAAAAGAATTTTTTTGGAATAAGTTTTTAGCTATAGATCATTTTGTATGAATTAAAAAATACGTTTTTTATACAAGCTTTTTTTTAGGAGGTATAACATATTAACTAGCAGCTTTTTTTTTAGCAAACAAAGCATTTTTTGTTTATATAAAAGTTTTAGTTTTTCTAGTTATAGCTTTAAAAGTAGCTTAGTTGTTTAGTTAGTTAACTTAATAACCTTAGTGTAAATTTAAATTATTGGTTTTTTATATAGCTATAATTGTTAGAATAACTGGTTATTAGTTATAACTTTTATGTATAATATGTACAATAGGTTTTGCATAAAAACCACTTTATGTAAAAGTTATTGCATAAACTAAGGTAATCTTAGTGTTAGTTTAGCTTGTATGCTAGCAAAGTTCTTACACATAAAGGAAAACCTTTGCTTTATACAAACCTTTTTTTCTTTTAAATATATAAAATATAAACAGCTTATAATATAAAGATTATTATACTTTGTTTTAGCATATATATATTAAACATACAATCGTACAAAGCTTATTTAATACTAATTAATAATTATATTTGTACTTTTAACTTATTTATAACAAACTATAAATTAGCTAAAGTAATAATAAAGTTATATAATATACTTTTATTTTAACTTATTAAAAAAAAATTTGTTTTTTATATTGCGCTTGTTTTTTCTTTAACGTATAAATATATTGTTTAGTTTACTTTTTTTAATTAGCTAAAGTAAGCACGTATAAAAAAAAAAAAAAAAAATCTAATTTATTTACGTATAAAAACCAAACTTTTAATCCGTTTGTTAGTACTAAAAACAAAATAAAGAAAATAGCAGGCAATTTTGCTACTTTTTTAACTATATTGTTATATAAACATTAAGCAATATATTAATTATATTGCTATATAAAAGCAAAACAGCAACTTATATAACCTAAATATAGAATTAAATATATTATATAATTTAGCTGAATTTATTATGTTTTAAAAAAATAAATAACTGCTTATAACGCTTTTAAAGTTAAAGCTAATTATTTTTACGTACAAAAATTTAACTAAAAACGTTTTAATAAGCGTATAATAAATAAACGCTTAAATTAATCTTAAAATATAAAGCTAAAAAATTAATTTTAGCTATATAACTAAAATTAAGCTAAATATTAAGCTAGTATTTTATTATGCTAACTATTTATATTTTTATAAACTACTAGATTACTTTTAAAAAAAGTTCGCTAAAACTTTTAAAAAATAAACAAAAGATTATTTTTAGAAAATTTATTAAAGCATATAAAGTGCTTTGCTTAAAAACCTTAAGTCGAAAAAAATCTATTTAACGTTAAAAATAACTATAATTTAAAAGCTTATAAAAATAACTTACGGAAACTTTATAATTAAAAAATCAAAAAAACTACTAAATATTTATTATATAATAACTATTTAACTATTAGCAATATTTTTAATATTAAGCTAATAGCTAAATACTTTTTTATATAATAATTAAAACCTTTTAAACTATTTATATACTAAACTACCCCTTAAAAACCTAAGTTTTAATGTATAATTTTAAACGTAATAATATAAATATTAACCGCAATTAATTTAGCTAAATATTAAACATTAGAATTTCTTTAAGCTATTTAATCTTTATATAATAAAAGCAAGCTATAAACTAATTTTTTAACTAATATATAAATATTCTGTTTAGTATTATTTACTATAAACACTAAAGCAAAAAATATATGTTTGTATAACATTAAATTTAGCTATTAGAAATATATTTTTTAACTTATTTTTAATAAAGTTTATACAAAATAAATTTATACCTTTTAATAAATATATTACTTTTTAAAAAAGCTAAAACTTAAGCTAGAACTATATAAGCAAGCTATATAACTTATTATATAATAAAGCTTGTTTATTTATTGCTGCTTGCTAATATATTAAAATTATAAAAAACTAATATTATGCTATATTTTTATATATTTTAAAAGGTTATACAAAAAACTTTTTTATTAATTACATTAGTTTAAATAAAACTTAAAGTAAAATATATTATATAATAAATACTTACTTTAATACTAATATAAATTATAGTTAGTATTAAGCTAACTAAACAATAGTTTTTTTTATATAAATAAAAAAAAAAAACCTAAACTTAGCTTTGTATAAAATACTTAAATTAATGCTTAATAAGCTTAAAAAAATATAGCAAGCGTTTAATGCTAAATATTAAAGCAAAATTTAACTAAGTATAAACATTGCATAAATATATTAAAATATATTAAAGTTAGTTATAGCGTTAATTTTTTAAAAACTTATATATAAAAGATTTTTTGCTAACTTATAAGCATGCTTATATGTAATATTAAACAATATAGCAAAAACCTTTATATAAAAAAATAATAAGTTATACTTTATAAACTAAAAATATAACTATAGCTATACAAAAAACTAATAACTTAAATTTATATTAAGATTATTAAGTTAATTAATTAAACAGCTAAGCTATTTTTAAAGCTATAATTAAAAGAACTAAAACTTTTATACGAATAAAAAATGCTTTGTTTGCTAAAAAAAAAACTGCTAGTTAATATGTTATACCTTTTAAAAAAAAGCTCGTGCAAAAAACATATTTTTTAATTTGCATAAAATAATTTATAGCTAAAAACTTACTTTAAAAGAATTCTTTTTATACGTAGCAAAATATAAAAAATATTTAAAGTTAAACAATAATGCTAAAAATATTAATAAAAAATTTAGTAATTAAACTACTTAGTATTTAATAAATAGCGCATTTTTTTATTATATAATAAAAAAAAATATTTAAAACTATAAAATAATAGTGCTATATAATTAGTTTATATTAAGTAATTATTATTATACGAATTACTAAAATAAACTTTAAAATACTAGTACTTTTAATTATTTAATAGTAAAAAAAACCTAATTAAAAGCATACTTTTAAATATATTTTTATATAAAAGTTAATTAAACTTTAAGTAATGCTTATATTTGTTTTAGCAAAAGTAATACTATAAGTATTATAAGTATTATACTAATAAAAAACGCCTTTAGTATAATTATATACTATGTTTTAAATATTTTTACTTTTTTTTTATTTTTATTAAAAAATATTAACTGCTTAAAAGTATACTTTAATAACATAAAAAACGTTATTATATAACAAAATAAAAAGACTATTTTTATTATATAAAAATAAAAACATTTGTTTTTTAATATTAGCTTATATAAAGCAAGTTTATATTTTATAAAAACAAAACTTTAAAGGTTTTATAAATGCTTTAAATACTATAACGAACCTGTTATACATTAATATAACAGGTTTGCTTTTAGGGTCTTAATTTATAAGTAACAATAAGATTCTTAACAGTAGTTCATTAAAGAGATTTTTAGAGTACTTTTACTACTATGCATTAATAAAGGTCTTAAAAAATTAAAAGTAATAAATATATTAATGCTTAGCAGTTATAAAAAATTAATAGCTAAAAAACTAAAACTAAATAAATAACTAAATATAAAAAGTACATAATTATATAAACAAAAGAAAAATAAAAAAAATAATAACTTTTTTTAAATTATTATAAGTTTAATAAGCATTAAATTACTGTAAGCTTAGTAAGCTTTAAATTACTATAAGCTTAATAAGCTTTAAATTACTATAAGCTTAATAAGCTAAATAAGTTATTACATAACTTTAGCTTTAGTTAGCAAAAAAAAAAGTGCAAAATATATATAAAAGTATTAAGCTGCTTTAAAAGCTACTTTTGTGCTAATTTTATAACATTATTTCTTTTTTTTTAAAATTGTTGTTCTAACAATTTTTCCGTAAATATTTTTTTTTTCTTTTTTTTTTATATGTTATAATATTAAAGCGCATTAAAAAAACTAACTGCTTATTTAAAACAAAGCAAAAACTTGTTTTTGCTTCTTTTATTAATTTTACTAGCTATAAAGTTATGCTTTGCTTTTGCTGCTTTAGTTAGTTATTAACATGCAAAATAATAAATAATATGTTTTATTGTTTTAAATGTATATATGCTAGTTATTTTTATAACAGATCAGAAGTTTTAATTAACTTAATTAATAACATAATTTCTAAATACTATTATTTTAAAAAGAAAAAAAAACAAGCAAAGCAATAATTACTTTTAGTTTAAAAAAAATTAAAATAAGCTTAAAATAGCTTTAATTTTGTTTTAAGCAAATTAGTTTAGCTTTATATATAAAAACGTTTTTTAAAAACAAAAAGTATTAAAATAGTTTAATAAAAGCTTTAGTTTTTAAATAAACTAAATAAAATAAAGCGCATTAAAAAAAAACAAAAAGCGCTAGCAAAAAAGCAAAAACAACAAAAAAAGCAAGCTAAAGCAGCATAAGCTACTTTATCTAAGTTTAATTAGAATTTTTTAAGCGTTTGCTTTAAAGTTAACCTTTTTTTTTTAGTTTTAAGCAGTTAAAATATTAGCAGTAAAACTAACTTATAACTACTTTAGCAGTTTTTAAGTATTTTTTAAGTTTTTAAGTATTATTAATATATAAGTATTCTTTTTATTTAATAAAATATTTTAAATTATTATTATTTTAACAGAAATTTAGTATACTTTTAACTTTATAAACATTTTAATTTGTTTTTATTTTTAGTTATATTTTAATAAATGTTTTAATAAGTGCTAGTTTTAGTAAAAAAATGTAAAAAATAAAGTAAATTTGCATATTTTTTAGTAATAATAGTTTATAATTAATAAATAAAATGACTTTTTTAATTTTAAAAAAGCTAAGCTTTTTAAATTTTAATTTATTGCTTAGTTGTTTTGTTTTAATTTAAAAAATATTAATGTTTGCATTTTATTTTTATTATAGCAAATAAACCTTGTTTCTTTTTTTAAAAGTTAGTTTTTTAGTTTATTTCTTGTTATAATATACTAATATCTATTGTTATAAAAATTAAAAGCATAATTATAGTTTAGCTTATAACGTTTTAATTTTTGTTACAATAGTTTTTGCTTAAAGTACTATAGTTAAAATAGCAGATACTTTTAGTAATGTTTTTTTTTGTTTTTTAATAGTTGCTTGCTATTTATAAACAGCTTTATATAAAAATATATTTATATTTTTGTTTGTTAATATATTATATAAAATTTATACTATTAATAATAGTTTTACTTAATTGTTTTATTAATAGTTAATATAATTTTATAAATATTATTTTAGTATTTAGTTTAGTTTTTTTGTTTGTTTATTTATTTATAAGTAGTAAGCAGTTAAAAACTTTAATTTAATACCAATAAGTTTAAAAAAACTAGTTTTAAACTTAAAAGTAAACAATTTATTTTAGTTTAAAACAATTTTTTTTAGTAATTTATGCTTATTTAAATATTAGCATATAAAGGTATATATAAGTTGTTTAACTGTTATATTTTTTTTAAACAGTAAAAAATAGGCATATTTAATAAGTTTATTAATAATAACTTATATTTTATTATATTGTACTTTTATAACTAAATTAGTTAATAAAAGTAATGCTATAATAAAATTTTAAGCAATAGTGTATTATGCTTGTTTAAATATTTATATAAGTTATAGCAATTTATAAAGCTTATATTAAGCTATTTTAGCTTTGTTATAAATATTGCACTTTTTTATAATAAATTTAACTATGTTTTATAGTTTTAAAAAATTATACTTTTTTTATAATTGTTAGATTATTTTTATTACTTTTTAATGTTTATGTAATAAATATTCGTAGAATTTTTTAATAAACTTGTTTTATAAAGATTTTAATAAGTAAACTTTATATTTATATATTAGCTTGTTATTTTTTAATTTTTTGTATTTTTGTAGTTATGTTAACTTTTTTAAGTTATAAGCTTATTATAGTTATATATTTATAAGGTTTTTAAATATAACTTTAATTTTTAAGCTTTTATTTTTTTAAGAATATAATACTTAAATGTTTTTTTTTAGAACTTTAAATTTTTTTTGACTTTATTAACTAAGTATGTTTGCTTAAATGTTTTTTTTTTTTTTAATATAACATATTTTAAAGTTAAACTTAAAAAAGAAAATTATTTAATTTTTATGTTGTTTAGTAATCTTTTGTATAATTATAAATTTTATTAAGTTTTAATAATTTAAATAAATTTTAATTAGTTTTATAGTTTCTATAAAAAACAGTTTTTACTTTTTAAGTGCTATAATAATTGCAAGCAGTTTTTTATTATATATAGGATATTATAATACTACGTTTTATAGTGCTTTAAAATAATAAGCTATTAAGTGCTATTTTTTATTGTTTTTTAGTTATTTTAAAACTTCTGTAATTATACTATTTAAAGCATCTGTTTTTAGCTTTTTTTTTTTCTGTAAATTAGGTAATTTAACTACAAAATCAAAAATAACTTTTAGTTTTAGTTCTTTAAAAACTTTTTAAACTTCCTTTAAAATTAAAAAGGATTTTCTTTTATATTTTTTCTTTATATATTTTATAAAATAAAATGCTATTTTTCTAAAGTTTTAAATTAACATTTAAATATAGTTTAAAAATCCTAATGCTTATTATATATTTATAATAGTAGCTAAGTTAAGTATTTTCTAGTTTTATACTATATTAATTTTTAACTATTAAATTTATATTTGTTTTAAAATAATTATAAATTTTAAAAAGTTAATTTTTTGTATATACTATATACATTTTTTTGTATTAAGTTATAATTTTGCTTGTTTAAGTGTTTTTAACACTTAAGTTATATGTTTCTTATGTTTTTTTAGTGTTTTAAAATAAATTAGAATATTATTTAAATAAATAAATATAAACTTGTTTAAAAACTTCTGTAAAATTATTATTATTATATGTTAAAAGCTAGCTAATACGTTTTGTAGTTTTTATAGCATAACTATATATTTATATAGTTTATATATTATTTATATAATAGTTTTTTATTTTTTTTTTTTAGCTATTTTAATAGCATAATATTTATTTAAAATATTAACTGCTATAAACTATTTTATTTAGCTAATGTTTTTTTTTATAATTATTAGCAAAGTAAAAAAGTATTTATTTGCAATAATAATTATGTTTAATAGTTAATAGTTAACTATTATTTGTTATACTAGTTTTTTTTTTTTATTAATTAGTTGTTTTTTATTTTTTATTTTAAGTACTAGCATTATAGAATATTTAGCAAATAACTAAAATTCTTTTAGGAATTTTTTTATTAGGTTTTTTTAAATATATTTTTATAAAGCGTTTGTTTTATTTAAGCTTATATAGTATATTTAATAAAGCTTTAGTTAATATTTTTTCTTAATAAAAATGTAGTAATTTTATAGGCTATATTTAAGAAGTTCTTTTTTTTTTTTTTTTTTGAATAGTTTATAAAATTTATAATATACTTTTAGTATTTTATTTAATATTTTTTTTGCAATTTTTTTGATTTTTTTGCTTTATTTTTTACTTTTTTAATTAATAGTTTTTGCTTTTTATTAAATTAAAAAGTTACTAGTTTTTAGCTATAGTATTCCTAAAATAATATTATAATTAAATATATTAGCAATATTTAATACAATTTGTTTTTTGTGTTTTTATATAAATATATTAAAAAGTTTAGTTTTTTTAAGTATATAACTGTTATTATAGCTAAAAGTGCTTTTATTAAATCTTTTAATTTTTTAGGATTTTTGCTTATATTTCTAAAGAATTTTATTTTGTTTTGCTATTTTAAATAAAATTATATTAGCTTATGCTTTTAAGTTAATTAAAATGTTATACTTTTTTTTTTAATATATAAGTTTAACTTTAAATTAGTTTTTTTAGTTATTATATTAAACTTTACGTAAAGCTTTAGTTTTTTTAGCTATTTGCTGCTTTTTTAGCAAGTGTTTATTTTGTTTTTTAACTTTTTTTTGTTAAATGTTTAAGTGCTTATTTTATTTTGCATTTTAAATATTGTTGCGCTTTGTTTTATTTTTGCTTTTAGTTAAGCTTTAAATTGCAGTTTTTAAGCTTTTTTACTTTTAGCAACTATTTTTTAGTACAATTATGCTTTAATTAGCTAGTAATATTTATAGCAGTTATTTTTATATTTTTTTAAAATAATATTATAAATATAATTAAAATCCTTTTTAAATATTGCAAATTTTTATAAATTTTTATAGTAAACTATAATTATAACTAACTACTTTAATTTATAAAAGTTTTATATTTTTATTTTTATAATTTGTTTAAAAAACTAATCATTTTTTAGTTTATTTAGTAAATATTAGTAACAATAATATATTATATAGTAATTTTATAGTACTTTGTTATATTTTAGATTTTTTAAACGTAAAATATTATTATTATTTTTTATTATAGTTCTATTATAGTAATAACTTTTAGCAATTAATTAAATTACTAGTTTTAGTTTTTAAAATATATTTGTTTTTATATTAACTATTAATGCTTTTTTATTTTATTACATTTAAAGCAATTTAAGCTATAAAAATACTTTATTTATTTTTATTAGTTTTTTTTTTATAATATTTTTTATAGCTTTTAATTTTATTTATTTTTGCTTTAAAGTTTTATAAGTTTTGTTTTTTTAAGTTTATTTAATAACTAAATATTTTAGTAATTTATAATTAGTTTAATAACTATACTATTTATAATTATAGTTTTATTTTTTTAAACATAACTTTTTTTTAAGCTATATTTTAAGCCTTAGTAGTTTAAAGTTTTTGTAGTTTTATAAGTTTGCTAATTATATTAACTTATTACTTTTTATTATTTGCTACTTTTAGTTAAACCATTTTTTTAAATTATATATTAAATAACTTTAATTATTTATATAATAAATATATTTTTTTGTAATTTATTTTAATAACTGCAAAGCTTTTAAATAATATTTATATGCTTGTTTATTTTAACTTGTATAAATAAAGCATTTAAATTTGTTTAATATAGCACTTTTATTTTAACTTAAAACAGCAATTTTATACTTTTGCTTTAAAGACATATTTTTTAAATTGCTTTATTATTTTTTGTTGTTTTAAATTTTTATAACTTGTATTTTTTTCTTAAGTTAAAAAATCTTTTCCTTTTTATAGCTTTTCTTTTTGTTTTTTTTTTTAGATTAGCATTGTTTTTAAAAGTATTTTTTTTTTTTATAGTTATAACATTTAACTTTAGATATATTTTAGGATTATTATTTCTAGACTTTATTAATTTGCTTAAATCTTTGTTTAATACTTTTTTAAATATTTTTTTTTTTGTTTTTTTTAGTTCTTTTAGTTTTAAAGTACTAATTAAATAATTATTAATTAATTATAATAACTATATTAATATACGTATTAATTTTTGCTAGTTTATTTATTTTGCATAGTTTGTTTTAAACTTAAGTTTTAAGTTTACTATAAAATAAATAAAACAGTATAAACTTAAGCAATCTTAAAATTACTGCTAATTGTTTAAATTTTATAGCATAATTTACTGCTGCTTTTATTTGTTTTAAGCAATAAAGTGCTTTTTTTGCATGTTTTGCTTTTTAAAAGTTTTTAAATAGTATTTTTATTTAATTTTTAAACTTAACGTAATTTTTAAAAATCTTTTTTATTTTTAGCTTAAAGTTAGTTAACTTATTAGCTTTTAAAAAATCCTTTAAAATAAGTTAAAACTATTTTAATACTTTTTTTAATAAAAATTATAAAATAATTATTACTTTTTAGTTCTTTTTTATAATAATAATAAAATGCTATTTTAAATAAAGTTTAGCATAAATTAAAAAAGCTTTTATATTTATAAATTTATTATAAAGCTTTAAAGCAATAAGTTTAAAACTTTTAATGTTTAATATTTTTAATATTATAAATAATCCTAATAATAAAAGCAGTAATAATAATAAAAGGTTAAGTTTTTTATTTTAAGTTATTACTTTAAGTATAGCAGTAATAAAAATAAGCATTAAATTTACTAGTAATAGTATTAACATTAGTTATAATATAATTATTTATTTAAAGCCTTAATTTATTATTATAATAGCAGTTATTATTATTGCTTTAATTATTATAACTAGTATTTATGCTAGTTTAAAAGTTATAACGCTTAATATTTAAGCTATTCTTTAAGTTAAAACAACTAGTTTGCTTTATAGCGCTAGCGTTAACGTTAGTTCTTTTTTATTATTACTGCTTAATTTTTTTTTTTTTGCTATTGCTTTTTTTTTAATAAAAATAGCTAGTAAAAGTGCTAAAGTCTGTTGTTTTAGTACGTTACTAGTTCTAAAAATCTTTAAAATCTTTAAACTTAATTTTTAACTTTTTATTTTTAGTAATATAACTTAGATTTAGTTTATTAATTATTAAGTAAAGTTTACTTACGTAATACTGTTTAGTATTTTTATTTTTTAAATATTTTTTTAGTATATTTTTAAAAGTTTATTTTATAAATTGTTTATTATTTAACTTTTTATACTAATATTTGTTTTTGTATATTAAGTTTTATTAATTAAAGAACTATTAAAGTATAATAAACCTGTTATATATTAATATAACAGGTTTACTTTTAAAGTTTTAATTTGCAAGTAATAATAAGATTTTTAATAGTAGTTCATTAGGAAAGTTTTCAAAGTACTTTTATTATTATGTATTAATAAAGGTCTTAAGGAATTAAAAGTAATAAATATATTAATACTTAATAGTTATAAAAAATTAATAGCTAAAGAACTAGAACTAAGTAAATAACTAAATATAAAAAATGCATAATTATATAAACAAAGAAAAAGTAAAAAAAGTAGTAACTTTTTCTAAATTACTGCAAGTTTAGTAAGCACTAAATTATTGTAAGCTTAATAAACCTTAAATTACTGTAAGCTTAATAAGCTTTAAATTACCGTAAGCCTAGTAAGCTAAGTAAGTTATTACGTAACTTTGGCTTTAGCTAGCAAAAAAAGAGGTGCAAAGTATATATAAAAGCATTAAGCCGCTTTAAAGGCCACCCCTGTGCTAATTTTATAACAAATACTTTTATATAAAAAGACTATATAATATGCTTAGTTATATAAGCTATAATATTAATTGTTTTGCTTTAAAAAAAATTTAAAAGTTTTGCTATTATTACTAGTTATATAACTAAGCACTTTATTGTTTTAAGTTTATAATTAAAAATAACTGCAATTTTAATTATAAAGTTATAATTAATGCTATATAAATAAACAATAAATAAGTTTTATATATAATTAATATAGCTATATTATTTTAAGCAGCTATATATTTAAAATCTATGTTTATATAAAACGTTTAAAAAGCTTTATATAAGTGCTAAATTAACATATATTAAAAACTTTTAAACTATATTATATATAACTTTAGTATAAACTTTTTGTTTAAAGAATTTTAGAACTAAGCTAAAATTATAAGTATAAAGTGCTAAAAAATGCTTATTAAAGCTTATTAAACTATTAACAAAATAAAAAAAGCATATAAACTTTTTTGTTATATATATAATATACTAAAAGCTAAACTAAGTTATTATATAAAAAATAAATTAATTTTGCAAATAGCAGTTAAAGCTTTAAATAATACTGCAAAGCTTAATAGCTTAATTTTAACGCTTTTTATATTTAAGGCATATTTAAAGGTTAATTAAAACTTTTTTTTTTTTGCTAAATATTGTACGAAAAGCTAAAACAATTAAAAAAGCTATAAAAATGCTTTATAAAAAACAAGCAAAAGTTAAAATTAGCTATATAATTTATAAACGTAATAAGCTAGCTTTATATAAAGTATTATTTTTATTTTTACATAATAAAGTCTTTATATAGCATAAAAAGCAAAACTAAAAAAAACTATACAAAATATAGTTAATTAAAAAACTTAACATAATTATTAATTTTATAAATAGCTTAATTTGCTTTAAATAAACATAAGTTAAGCTATATTACTATATAATTAAACATACTTTAATAAATAGTAAAAAAAAAAACATAACTGTTATAAAACTAGCTATAAAACTAGCTATATAAAAAAAACGTAAAAAACTTAAAAAAGCTAAAAACTTTTTTATAGCGTTTATATAAAATATTAGCAACTTATTTTTAACTTTAAAAAAAAAACAAAACTACGTTTTAGTAGTAAAGTTATGCAAAAACAGCATTATTAGCACTTTTAGCGCTTTGTTTAAAAAATTAAACGTTATAAAAATTAATAACTTTGTTATACGAAGTGTTTTTTAATTTATAAAATATAATTTAAACAAATATAGTAATACTTAAATTTTTAAGTTTTGCTTTATATAAAAAATCAAAAAGAAAACAATTAAGCTATATAAAAAGTTTAAATTAGTTATATAAAGCTATAATAATACAGAAAAAAAAACTATATTAACTTAATTACTAATAATTTAGCAAATAAACTAATAGCTATTATTAGCTTTAGGCTTTTTGCTAATTTAAAACTTTAATGCTTTAAGCAAGCTTTAAAATATTATGCAAGCGTACGTATAATTAAAAAACAAGCTTGCATAAAAAATCTTTGCATAACTACTTTTTAAACTTGTTTTAAAATATCCTAAAAAAACAATTATATAAATTATATAACTATTATATAGCTTAGCTAAATTAAAACTATATTAGTTTAAGACTTACTATTAATATTACTATAAAAAACTTGGTATAATAATTTTTACGTATAATTTATGTTTATTGTTTATATTAAAACTTTTGTATAAATTTAGCATTATAGATTTATAAACAAATAATACGTTTAACTTTGCTACATTTAAATTTTTAGCAAAAAAAAAACATAAGTTATATAAAGCAAAGTTTTATATAAAGCTAAAAAAAACTTTATAACAAGATTACTTTATTAAATTTAATAGTAGTTAAGTTATTTTTTTATATAAAAGAAATATAATATTTATGCAAAAAAGCTAAACAAACTAACTAGCTTTAATTAACCTTTATATAAAAAATGCTGCATAGCAATATGTTTTTTAATATATATATAGCACTTATATAAGCAGCATTTGCTAATTAAAAGCTATATATAACTTTATAGCTGCTGCTTAAATAACTAACTTAGCATTAGCAAATATTAAGAATTTAAACCGTAAAATTAAGTAGCAAATAAATAATTATAACTGCAGATTAACGTTTATACTTTTAAACTTAAGCTATATAAAACTGTTTATTTTTATAAATAGTTTATTTGTAAATAATACTAATATAACTTTATAACTTAGATTTATTATTATACTTACAATAAAGCACCGTACAAAAAAAAACCTAGCTTTTAAAATTAAAAAAAACATTATACATTAAAACTTTAGCAAATATAAGCAAATAATACAAAGTATATTAGCTAGTAAATTATATAGCATAATAAATAGCTTTAATAGCGCTATAGCTTTTTATATAACGCTTTAAAAAATTATAGCTATGCTAGAAATACTTTTAATTTTTGCTGTACTATGTTTAAACTTAAAATTGTTATATAACTATTTAGTAAAGCTAAAAACTACTTAAAAAAAACGCCTTATAATTAATATTATATTATTTAAAAAGTTATATAAAAAGAAAAAAATCTTTAAAGTATAATAAATTAATAGCAAAAATAATCTAGCTAACGCATTTACAAAAAAAACATTAAATTAAGCACTAAAAACCTTAGTATTTATAAACTAGCTAACTATATAAATAAAAGCATTTATAAAAAAAAAGTAAAAACAACCTTCGTACAAACAAATTAAAAAAAAAAATCGAAAGAATACTTTTGTATAAAAATTGTTACAATAATTATACAATAAGTAAAAAAGCAACAAACAAATATATTTAATTTTAAAAAAAACATTAAAAACTATAAAATATCGCAAATTTTACATTTTTTTTTATATAATTATTTTTTAAGCTATATATAAGTGCTTAATATTTTTTTTTACCTTTTTTACTAAACTACTATATAATATTTAACCTTTTTTTATTTATTTAAGCATAATAATTATAATAAGCACTATATAATTGCTAAACGTATATAGCATACGTATTACTTTAAAATTTTACTACTTGTTAGCAACCTTAAAATAAAAAGCTTTTGTAGTTTATATAAGCATTTTAGCTATATAAAGCAACTATAGTGCTACATAACTAAATAAATACTGCATAAAAATAGCTTTTATAACGAATTATTTAAGCTATAGTAAAAGCAATTAAAGCACTATATAAAATTTAAACTTTAATATTAACTAAAAGCATTAATGCAACTTAAAACTTATTACTTTTTATATAATAAACAATTATTAACAAACTATTTAAACAATAAGCTATATAAAAAAAAAACAAAAACATATATTTATATATAATAACTAAAAAAACAGTTAATTGCTAAAATTATTAATTAGTAGTTATATAACGTTATAACTACTGTTTTAGCTTATAACGCAAAGCTAGCAATTATTAATGTTGTACTATAGTAAAACAGCTATTATATAAATATATATATGTATATATATAAGTATATATGTAAGAATAACTAAGTGTAAAGCTATTATAAATATATATATGTGCGTATAAAGTAGCTAATAGCAAAATAAGCAGTTATACAAAGTAAAAAGTTTAAAGATATAAAAGCAATAAAGGGTACTACAAAATTTAAGCTTTTTTTATAAACAAAGCTTAGCTTTTATACTTTAGTATATTACTAAACTTACTATTATACAAAAAAAGAACCTTTAATTAACTTTAGTATAAATTGCTTATTGCTAATACTTTATTTTATACTATTAGCTAACGTTAGTTAGCTATATAACAATAAAAACAAAGAACTTTAATTATGCTAGCAATAATTAAACTGCATAAAGGTTTAAGTGTTTTATTTAAAAAGCAACTACTTTTAAACTTAGGCTTTGTATAACTATAGAGTTCAAGAAAAGCAAACATATAAGTAACCCTTTTTTTGCAAGAACTAAAGTATTAAGTATTTAACTTTTTACAGAACTATTCTTTTTTATTTTTTTTAAATAGCATTGTACAAAAAAAATTACAACTAAAAAAAAAGTAGCTAGTATTAAAATAACTAGTTATTAGTTATAACTTTTATATATAGTACGTACAATAAGTTTCGCATAAAAACTACTTTGTGCAAGGGCTATTATATAAACCGAGGTAATCTTAGTGTTAGCTTAGCTTATATGCTAGCAAAGTTCTTATATATAAAAAAGAACTTTTGCTTTATACAAACCTTTTTTTCTTTTAAACATATAAAATATAAACAGCTTATAATATAAAGATTATTATACTTTGTTTTAGCATATATATATTAAACGTACAATTATATAAAGCCCATTTAATAATAATTATATTTTTAGTTTATAAAATATAACTTATTGTTTTTTTATATAAAAGTTTTTGCTGTATTGTTTAATATTATATATAAGCATGCTTATAAGTTAGCAAAAAATCTTTTATATATAAGTTTTTAAAAAATTAACGCTATAGCTAACTTTAGTATATTTTAATATATTTATGCAACGTTTATATTTAATTAAATTTTGCTTTAGTAGTTAGCACTAAACGCTTGCTATGCTTTTTTAAGCTTATTAAGCATTAATTTAAGTATTTTATGCAAAGCTAAGTTTAGGTTTTTTTTTTTATTTATACAAAAAAAACTATTGTTTAGTTAGCTTAATATTAGCTATAGTTTATATTAGTATTAAAATAAATATTTATTATATAATATATTTTATTTTATGTTTTGTTTAAACTAATATAATTAATAAAAAAGTTTTTTGTATAACCTTTTAAAATATATAAAAATATAGCATAATATTAGTTTTTTATAATTTTGATTTATTAGCAAGCAGCAATAAATAAACAAGCTTTATTATATAATAAATTATATAGCTTATTTATATAGTTCTAGCTTAAGTTTTAGCTTTTTTAAAAAGCAATATATTTATTAAAAGGTATAAATTTATTTTGTATAAACTTTATTAAAAATAAGTTAAAAAATATATTTCTAATAGCTAAATTTAATGTTATACAAACATATATTTTTTGCTTTAGTGTTTGCAGTAAATAATACTAAACAGAATATTTATATATTAGTTAAAAAATCAGTTTATAGCTTGCTTTTGTTATATAAAAATTAAACAGCTTAAAAAAATTCTAATATTTAATATTTAGCTACATTAATTGCAGTTAATATTTATATTATTACGTTTAAAATCATATATTAAAACTTAGGTTTTTAAAAAGTAATTTAGTATATAAATAGTTTAAAAAGTTTTAACTATTATATAAAAAAGTATTTAGTTATTAGCTTAGTATTAAAAATATTGCTAATAGTTAAATAGTTATTATATAATAAATATTTAGTAGTTTTTTTAATTTCTTAATTATAAAGTTTTTATAGGCTATTTTTATAAGCTTTTAAATTATAGTTGTTTTTAATGTTAAGTAAATTTTTTTTGATTTAAAGTTTTTAAGCAAAACGCTTTATATGCTTTAATAAATTTTTTAGAAATGATTTTTTGTTTATTTTTTAAAAGTCTTAGCAAACTTTTTTTAAAAGTAGCCCAATAGTTTATAAAAATATAAATAGTTAACATAATAAAATGCTAGCTTAATATTTAGCTTAATTTTAGTTATATAGCTAAAATTAATTTTTTAGTTTTATATTTTAAAATTAATTTAAGCATTTATTTATTATATGCTTATTAAAACGTTTTTAGCTAAATTTTTATACGTAAAAATAATTAGCTTTAACTTTAAAAGCGTTATAAACGGTTATTTGTTTTTTTAAAACATAGTAAATTCAGGTAAATTATATAATATATTTAATTCTATATTTAAGTTATATAAATTGCTGTTTTGCTTTTGTATAGCAGTATAGTTAATATATTGCTTAGTGTTTATATAGCAATATAATTAAAAAAGTAGCAAAATTGCCTGCTATTTTTTTTATTTTGTTTTTAGTATTAATAAACGGGTTAAAAGTTTAGTTTTTATACATAAATAAATTAAATCTTTTTTTTTTTTTTATACGTGCTTACTTTAGCTAATTAAAAAAAGTAAACTAAACAATATGTTTATATATTAAAGAAAAAACAAACGTAATACAAAAAACAAATCTTTTTTTAACGAGTTAAAATAAAAGTATATTATATAACTTTATTATTACTTTAGTTAATTTATAGTTTGTTGCAAGTAAATTAAAAGTATAAATATAACTATTAATTAGTATTAAATAAGCTTTATATAATTATACGTTTAATATATATGTGCTAAAACAAAGTATAATAATCTTTGTATTATAAGCTGTTTATATTTTATATATTTAAGAAAAAAAAAAGTTCGTACGAAGCAAAGGTTCTTTTTTATGTGTAAGAACTTTGCTAGCGTACGAGTTAAGCTAACACTAAAATTACTTCGGTTTATGCAATAGCTTTTGCACAAAGTGGTTTCTGTGTAAAACCTATTATATATACTATACATAGGAGTTATAACTAATAACTAGTTATTTTAACAATACTAACATTTATTATTATAAAAATTAAAAACATAGTTATAGTTTAGCTTATAGCGTTTTAATTTTTGTTATAATAGTTTTTATTTAAAGTGCTATAATTAAAATAACAAATGTTTTTATTAATGTTTTTTTTTATTTTTTAATAGTTGTTTGCTATTTATAAATAGCTTTATGCAAAAATATATTTATATTTTTATTTATTAATATATTATATAAGATTTATGTTATTAATAATAGTTTTATTTAATTGTTTTATTAATAGTTAATATAACTTTATAAATATTATTTTAGTATTTAGTTTAGTTTTTTTGTTTGTTTATTTGTTTATAAGTAATAAGCAATTAAAAACTTTAGTTTAATACTAATAAGTTTAAAAAAACTAGTTTTAAACTTAAAAATAAACAATTTATTTTAATTTAAAACAATTTTTTTTAGTAGCTTATATTTATTTAAATATTAATATATAAAAGCATATATAAGTTATTTAGCTATTATATTTCTTTTAAACAGTAAAAAATAAGCATATTTAGTAAGTTTATTAATAATAACTTATATTTTATTATATTATATTTTTATAACTAAATTAATTAATAAAAATAATATTATAATAAAATTTTAAGTAATAATATGCTATGCTTATTTAAATATTTATATAAGTTATAGCAATTTATAAAGCTTATATTAAGCTGTTTTAACTTTATTATAAATATTGCATTTTTTTATAATAGCTTTAATTATGTTTTATAGTTCTAAAAAATTGTATTTTTTTTATAGTTGTTTAATTGTTTTTATTGCTTTTTAGTATTTATATAATAAGTATTTATAAAACTTTTTAATAAACTTATTTCATAAAAATTTTAATAAATAAACTTTATGTTTATATATTAGCTTGTTATTTTTTAATTTTTTGTGTTTTTGTAGTTTTGCTAACTTTTTTAAGTTATAAGCTTATTATAGCTATATATTTGTAAAGTTTTTAAGTATAACTTTAATTTTTAAGCTTTTATTTTTTTAAAAATATAATATTTAAATGTTTTTTTTAAAAACTTTAAATTTTCTTTAATTTTGTTAGCTAAATATATTTGCTTAAATATTTTTTTTTTTTTAATATAGCATATTTTAAAGTTAAATTTAAAAAAAAAAAACTATTTAATTTTTATGTTGTTTAATAATCTTTTATGTAGTTATAAATTTTGTTAAGTTTTAATAATTTAAATAAATTTTAATTAGCTTTATAGTTCTTATAAAAAATAGTTTTTACTTTTTAAGTGCTATAATAATTATAAGTAGTTTTTTATTATATATAAAGTATTATAATACTGCGTTTTATAGTGCTTTAAAGTAATAAGTTATTAAATGTTATTTTTTGTTATTTTTTAGTTATTTTAAAATTTTTATAATTATACTATTTAAAGCATTTGTTTTTAGTTTTTTTTTTTTTTATAGATTAGGTAATTTAACTATAAAGTTAAAAATAACTTTTAGTTTTAGTTCTTTAAAAGCTTTTTGGGCTTTTTTTAAAATTAAAAAGGATTTTTTTTTGTATTTTTTTTTTATATATTTTATAAAATAAAACGCTATTTTTTTAAAGTTTTAAATTAACATTTAAATATAGTTTAAAAATCTTAATGCTTATTATATGTTTATAATAATAGCTAAATTAAGTATTTTCTAGTTTTATATTATATTAATTTTTAATTATTAAATTTATATTTGTTTTAAAATAATTATAAATCTTAAAAAGTTAATTTTTTATATATGCTATATATACTTTTTTATATTAAGTTATAATTTTGCTTGTTTAAGTATTTTTAATATTTAAGTTATATATTTTTTGTGTTTTTTTAGTGTTTTAAAATAAATTAAAATATTATTTAAATAAATAAACACAAATTTGTTTAAAAATTTCTGTAAAATTATTATTATTATATATTAAAAGCTAGCTAATACGTTTTATAGTTTTTATAGCATAATTATATATTTATATAGTTTATATATTGTTTATATAATAGTTTTTTATTTTTTTTCTTTAGTTATTTTAATAATGTAATATTTATTTAAAATATTAACTGCTATAAATTACTTTGCTTAGCTAATATTTTTTTTTATAGTTACTAATAAAATAAAAAAATATTTATTTATAATAATAATTATGTTTAATAATTAATAGTTAATTATTATTTGTTATATTAGTTTTTTTTTTTTATTAATTAGTTGTTTTTTATTTTTTATTTTAAGTATTAGTACTATAAAATATTTAGCAAATAACTAAGATTTTTTTAAAAATTTTTTTGCTAGATTTTTTTAAATGTATTTTTATAAAGCATTTATTTTGTTTAAGCTTATATAGTATACTTAATAAAGCTTTAGTTAATATTTTTCTTTAATAAAAATATAGTAGTTTTATAAGCTATGTTTAAAAAGTTCTTTTTTTTTTTTTTTAAATAATTTATAAAATTTATAATATATTTTTAGTATTTTGTTTAGAATTTTTTTTGCGATTTTTCTAATTTTTTTGCTTTGTTTTTTATTTTTTTAATTAATAGTTTTTGCTTTTTATTAAATTAAAAAGTTATTAATTTTTAGCTATAATATTCTTAAAATAATGTTATAATTAAATATATTAATAATATTTAATATAATTTACTTTTTATGTTTTTATATAAATATATTAAAAAGTTTGGTTTTTTTAAATATATAACTGTTATTATAGCTAAAAGTGCTTTTATTAAATCTTTTAATTATTTAGAATTTTTGCTTATATTTTTAAGGAATTTTATTTTGTTTTATTACTTTAAGTAAAATTATATTAACTTATGCTTTTAAATTAATTAAAATGTTATATTTTTTTTTTTAATATATAAGTTTAACTTTAAATTAATTTTTTTAGTTATTACATTAAACTTTATATAAAGCTTTAGTTTTTTTAGCTATTTATTGCTTTTTTAGCAAATATTTATTTTATTTTTTGATTTTTTTTTATAAAATGTTTAAATGTTTGTTTTATTTAATACTTTAAATATTATTATATTTTGTTTTATTTTTGCTTTAAACAAGCTTTAAATTGCAGTTTTTAAGCTTTTTTGCTTTTAATAACTATTTTTTAATATAATTATGCTTTAATTAACTAGTAATATTTATAGCAGTTATTTTTATATTTTTTTAAAATAATATTATAAATGCAATTAAAATTTTTTTTAAATATTGCAAATTTTTGTAAATTTTTGTAGTAAACTATAGTTATAACTAACTATTTTAATTTATAAAAGTTCTATATTTTTATTTTTATAATTTATTTAAAAAACTAATTATTTTTTAGTTTATTAAATAAATATTAATAGCAATAATATATTATATAATAATTTTATAATATTTTATTATATTTTAGATTTTTTAAGCGTAAAATATTATTATTATTTTTTATTATAGTTTTATTATAGTAATAACTTTTAATAATTAGTTAAATTATTAGCTTTAGTTTTTAAAACGTATTAATTTTTGCGTTAATTATTAATGCTTTTTTATTTTATTATATTTAAAGCAGTTTAAGCTATAAAAATACTTTATTTATTTTTATTAGTTTTTTTTTTATAGTGTTTTTTATAGCTTTTAATTTTATTTGTTTTTATTTTAAAGTTTTATAAGTTTTATTTTTTTAAGTTTATTTAGCAATTAAGTATTTTAGTAGTTTATAATTAGTTTAATAATTATATTATTTATAATTATAGTTTTGTTTTTTTAAATATAATTTTTTTTAAGTTATATTTTAAGCTTTAATAGTTTAAAGTTTTTATAGTTTTATAAGTTTGCTAACTATATTAATTTATTACTTTTTATTATTTGCTACTTTTAGTTAAACTATTTTTTTAAGTTATATATTAAATAATTTTAATTATTTATATAGTAAATATATTTTTTTGCAATTTGTTTTAATAATTATAAAGCTTTTAAATAATATTTGCATGCTTGTTTATTTTAATTTATATAAATAAAGCATTTAAATTTGTTTAGTATAATATTTTTGTTTTAATTTAAAACAGTAATTTTATATTTTTGCTTTAAAAATGTATTTTTTAAATTGCTTTGTTGTTTTTTATTGTTTTAAACTTTTATAACTTGTATTTTTTTTTTTAAGTTAAAAATTTTTTTCTTTTTTATAGCTTTTTTTTCCGTTTTTTTTTTTTAAATTAGCATTATTTTTAAAAGTGTTTTTTTTTTATAGTTATAATATTTAACTTTAAATATATTTCAAGGTTATTATTTCTAGATTTTATTAATTTGTTTAAACTTTTATTTAATACTTTTTTAAGTATTTTTTTTTTGTTTTTTTTAGTTTTTTTAGTTTTAAAGTACTAATTAAATAATTATTAATTAATTATAATAGCTATATTAATATATATATTTATTTTTATTAGTTTATTTATTTTATATAGTTTGTTTTAAACTTAAGTTTTAAGTTTATTATAAAATAAATAAAACAGTACAAGCTTAAATAATTTTAAAATTACTATTAATTGTTTAAATTTTATTGCATAATTTATTGTTATTTTTGTTTATTTTAAGCAATAAAATGCTTCTTTTGCGTATTTTGCTTTTTAAATATTTTTAAATAATGCTTTTATTTAATTTTTAAACTTAATGTAGTTTTTAAAAAAAATTTTATTTTTAGCTTAAAATTAATTAACTTATTAGCTTTTAAAAAATCTTTTAAAATAAGTTAAAACTATTTTAGTATTTTTTTTAATAAGAATTATAAAATAATTATTACTTTTTAATTTTTTTTTGTAATAATAATAAAATATTATTTTAAATAAAGTTTAACATAAATTAAAAAAGCTTTTATATTTATAAATTTATTATAAAGCTTTAAAGCAATAAATTTAAAACTT
>MU400897.1:0-25844 GCA_022578965.1 Xylaria sp. FL1777 | reverse complement strand
AGCTTTAGTTTTTAAAATATATTAGTTTTTATACTAATTATTAATGCTTTTTTGTTTTATTATATTTAAAGCAGTTTAAACTATAAAAATACTTTATTTATTTTTATTAGTTTTTTTTTTATAATATTTTTTATAGCTTTTAATTTTATTTGTTTTTACTTTAAAGTTTTATAAGTTTTGTTTTTTTAAGTTTATTTAACAACTAAATGTTTTAATAATTTATAATTAGTTTAATAACTATACTATTTATAGTTATAGTTTTATTTTTTTAAACATAATTCTTTTTTAAGCTATATTTTAAGCTTTAATAATTTAAAGTTTTTATAGTTTTATAAATTTACTAACTACGTTAACTTATTACTTTTTATTGTTTGCTACTTTTAATTAAACTATTTTTTTAAATTATATATTAAATAATTTTAATTGTTTATATAATAAATATATTTTTTTGTAATTTGTTTTAATAACTATAAAACTTTTAAATAATATTTGTATGCTTGTTTATTTTAACTTATATAAATAAAGCATTTAGATTTATTTAATATAGCACTTTTGTTTTAACTTAAAATAGCAACTTTATACTTTTGCTTTAAAAACATATTTTTTAAATTGCTTTATTGTTTTTTGTTATTTTAAACTTTTATAACTTGTACTTTTTTTTTAAGCTAAAAGATTTTTTTCTTTTTATAGCTTTTTTTTCTGTTCTTTTTTTTAAATTAGCATTATTTTTAAAAGTGTTCTTTTTTTCTACAGTTATAATATTTAACTTTAAATATATTTTAAAATTATTATTTTTAAACTTTATTAATTTGCTTAAATTTTTGTTTAATATTTTCTTAAGTATTTTTTTTTTTGTTTTTTTTAATTTTTTTAGTTTTAAAGTACTAATTAAATAATCGTTAATTAATTATAATAGCTATATTAATATATATATTAATTTTTGCTAGTTTATTTATTTTATATAGTTTATTTTAAACTTAAGTTTTAAGTTTACTATAAAATAAATAAAATAATATAAGCTTAAGCAATTTTAAAATTGCTATTAATTATTTAAATTTTATAGCATAATTTACTGCTGCTTTTATTTGTTTTAAGCAATAAAATGCTTTTTTTGCATGTTTTACTTTTTAAGTATTTTTAAATAATGTTTTTATTTAATTTTTAAACTTAACGTAGTTTTTAAAAATCTTTTTTATTTTTAGCTTAAAATTAGTTAACTTGTTAGCTTTTAAAAAATCTTTTAAAATAAATTAAAACTATTTTAATATTTTTTTTAATAAAAATTATAAAATAGTTATTATTTTTTGATTTTTTTTTATAATAGTAATAAAATGCTATTTTAAATAAAGTTTAGCATAAATTAAAAAAGCTTTTATATTTATAAATTTATTATAAAGCTTTAAAGCAGTAAGTTTAAAACTTTTAATGTTTAGCATTTTTAACATTATAAATAATTTTAATAATAAAAGCAGCAATAATAATAAAAAGTTAGGTTTTTTATTTTAAATTATTACTTTAAGTATAATAGTAATAAAAATAAGCATTAAGTTTACTAGTAATAATATTAGCATTAATTATAATATAATTATTTATTTAAAACTTTAATTTATTATTATAATAATAGTTATTATTGCTACCTTAATTATTATAACTAATATTTATGCTAGTTTAAAAGTTATAACGCTTAATATTTAAGTTATTTTTTAAGTTAAAACAACTAGTTTACTTTATAGTACTAACGTTAATATTAGTTCTTTTTTATTACTACTGCTTGATTTTTTTTTTTTTACTATTGCTTTTTTTTTAATAAAAGTAACTAGTAAAAGTACTAAAGTTTATTGTTTTAATATATTACTAATTCTAAAAATCTTTAAAATTTTTAAACTTAATTTTTAACTTTTTGTTTTTAGTAATATAACCTAAATTTAATTTATTAATTATTAAATAAAGTTTACTTATATAATACTATTTAGCATTTTTATTTTTTAAATATTTCTTTAGTATATTTCTAAAAGTTTATTTTATAAATTATTTATTATTTAACTTTTTATATTAGTATTTATTTTTATATATTAAGTTTTATTAATTAAAGAACTATTAAAATATAATAAACTTATTATATATTAATATAATAAGTTTGCTTTTAAGGTTTTAATTTATAAGTAATAATAAAATCTTTAACAATAATCCGTTAAAAAAGTTTTTAAAGTACTTTTATTACTATGCATTAATAAAAGTTTTAAAAAATTAAAAGTAATAAATATATTAATGCTTAGCAGTTATAAAAAAATTAATAGCTAAAAAGCTAAAAACTAAATAAATAATTAAATACAAAAAGTATATAATTATATAAACAAAAAAAACAGTAGTAATAATTTATAAACGTTGCTTTTTTTAATAAACTTAACGCTATATTATTTTAAATCTAAAGCTTAATAAACTTAACGCTTAAGTTTATTAAATTTAAAGCTTAATAAACTTAACGCTTAAGTTTATTAAGTCCATGCATTAAACCCTTATAGTAGTTTAAATACATATTCTTTTAACAAATAAAACTTTTTTTGCGCATGCCTTTTCCACACCTGGCCTCTAACCGGCCTAGTTAACCTATTTCGTAACAATATAAAGCTAAGCTAACTTGCTTAAAACAAAGTTAAAGCTATTTTAAGCTTGTTTTAATTTTTTTTAAACTAAAAGTAATTATTGCTTTGCTTGCTTTTTTTTTTTTTTAAAACAATAATGTTTAAAAACTATATTATTAATTAAATTAATTAAAACTTTTAATTTATCGCAAAAACAACTAATACGTACGCATTTAAAACAATAAAACATATTATTTATTATTTTATATATTAATAACTAATTAAAGCAGTAAAAATATAGCATAACTTTATAACTAGTAAAATTAATAAAAAAAGCAAGAATAAATTTTTGCTTTGTTTTAAATAAATAGTTAGTTTTTTTAATACGCTTTAATATTATAACATATAAAAAAAAAAAAAAAAAAAATACTTATAGAAAATTATTAAAACAACAATTTTAAAAAAAAAGAAATAATATTATAAAATTAGCACAAAAATAGCTTTTAAAGCAGCTTAATGTTTTTATATATACTTTGCATTTTTTCTTTTTTTAGCTAAAGCTAAAGTTATATAATAACTTATTTAGCTTATTAAACTTACAATAATTTAAAGCTTACTAAGCTTATAATAATTTAAAGCTTATTAAGCTTATAGTAATTTAGTGCTTATTAAACTTATAATAATTTAAAAAAAGTTACTACTTTTTTTATTTTTTCTTTGTTTATATAATTATATACTTTTTATATTTAATTATTTATTTAGTTTTAGTTCTTTAGCTATTAATTTTTTATAACTGCTAAGCATTAATACACTTATTACTTTTAATTCCTTAAAACCTCTATTAATACATAGTAGTAAAAGTACCCTAAAAACTTTCTTAACGAACTACCGTTAAAAATCCTATTATTACTTACAAATTAAAACCCTAAAGGCAAACCTGTTATATTAATATATAATAAGTCTGTTATAGGTGCTTTAAACCAAAATAGTCCTTGCGTTTGTACTTTTTTAGCTATATTACCTTTTTATTAATTATAACTTTTCTTACTTTTTTTAATATAAACTTAGAATTTTGGTTTAAAGCAATTATGTTAATTTTTTTGCTTACGTTTTTATTTAAAAAACAATAAATTATAATTTATTTATATAGTAACTTTAAATTTATTTAAAGTTATATTTAATTAATTAATTATTATATTTTATATATAGTTATATTTTTTTTGTATTTTTTTAATGCTTAATTTTTGTTATATTATATACTATAAATTTTTTAACTAAAATATTGTTTTTTTTACTATTGTTTTTTTTATAATTATTTTGCTTGCTTATATAGTTTATTATACTAATGTTTATGCTACTTTTTATATTTAAATTAACTAACTTTTTTAATACTACTTTTATTGCTTTTAACTTTAAAAATAATTTTAATTATAAAAGCAATAATTTAAATAAAAAATCTAATTTTATATGCTAGCAATAAGTTATAATAAATATATAAAAATATTAGTATTATAATTATAATTAAAGCTATAATTTTTATTAGGTTTTAAAAAAATAGCTTTTATTATAAACTATAATTAATAATTAGTTAAAGCTATAAATATATAAAATAATTAACGTATTAAAAAACTTTAAAGTTTAATAACGTTTTTAAAAAGCTAATATTTAAATAAAATTTAAAAAAAACAATATAAGTTATAATATTACTAATATTTTTGCATTTTAAAACAAGCTTTTTACTTTATTTAAATAACTAGCTTTTATTAAATTTAATTTTAAAGCATTTAAAGCTTTTAGTAAAAAGCTTTATTAAATTAAAAATGTTTATAATACATAATAAATTAAAAGATTACTTTGTTTTTTTTAGTTTTAAATTTAAAACGCATTTTTATGTTTTATTGCCTTTTTTTTAGGTATTTTTATAAATTAGCAAACTAAGCATAAATTTTATAATATAACTAAAGCTAATATATTGTTTTTTTATATTGCTAAAGCATATATAATTATAGCTTTATTATTAAGTGCATATATATTTTTAATAAGCAATTTTTTATAATAATTTATTAGCATTTATTTTTATAGTAATAAAACATAAACTTAAGTAATTAATACTTTTGTTTAATTTAAAGTATATATTAGTTATAAGTTTATTTTAAAATAGCGAAATAAAATAGCTAAACAAAGTTATATATGTAATAATGTTATAAAATAAGCTAACTAGGCCGATTAAAAGGCCAGGTGTAAAAAAAGCATACATAAAAAAAGTTTTATTTGTTAAAAAAATATGTATTTAAACTACTATAAAGGTTTAATGCATAAACTTAATAAATTTAAGCGTTAAGTTTATTAAGCTTTAAATTTAATAAACTTAAGCATTAAATTTATTAAGCTTTAAATTTAAAACAATATAATGTTAAGTTTATTAAAAAAAGCAATGTTTATAAATTATTACTATTGTTTTTTTTGTTTATATAATTATGTACTTTTTATATTTAGTTATTTATTTAGTTTTTAGCTTTTTAGCTATTAATTTTTTATAACTGCTAAGCACTAATATATTTATTACTTTTAATTTTTTAAGACTTTTATTAATATATAGTGGTAAAAGTACTTTAAAAACCTCCTTAATGGACTATTGTTAAGGATTTTATTATTACTTGCAAATTAAGACCCTAAAGATAAACCCGTTATATTAATATATAATAGGTCCGTTATAAACAGCTAGTTAACTAATGTTTTAATACTTAAATTAATAAATATATAGCTTAACTTAAAGCGTATTGCTTATAACTTAAGTGTTATGTTTATATATAATAATTTTAACTTTAAAAACAGTGTTTAAAATTTTAGCATAAGTTATAAAAATATTATGCAAAATTTAACTAATTGTTTTATAGTTGCTAGTTTAAATATGCTTAGTTTATTTATGTAGTTATAATAACATACTACTACTTTTTTTAAAAAAAAATAGCTTTTTTTTTACTTAATGCTAATTTTAGCTTATATAAATAAAGCAACTAATTATTTATTAGTTTATGCTATTTGTTTTTTATTTAAATTATTATATTTAGAAAGGTTTGCTTTATTTTTAAACATTATATAACTATAAAATAACATTAGTTATATTTTGTAAACTTTTGCTATTTACGAAAACGAAAAAAAAATATTTAAAGTATATTAAGTTTATAATACTTTATTTTATATTATTTTAAATTATTAAAACTATTATAAATAACTTGTAATAATACATAAAAATTAAAAAACTACATTTTTTATTTAAGCTATAATAGCTGCTTAAATAAAAGCAGGCAATATATATAACTATAAACAATAAATGCTTTTTATACTAGCTTTTTTTTATATTGCGCTAAATTTTATTTAACTAATTTTTTAGACTTTTTAAAATCTTTTTATAAAACATAACGTGCAATTTTTTAGCTGCAAGTAGCATATTAAAAAAAATAAGGTTTAATATTATTAAGCTTTACTATTGCTATATAATAAGTTTTATGCTTATATTTTAGCGTTTTTAATTTATAACTTAGTTAAATTTAGTATATTATTTTTTAATAAAGTTTAATTAAACTATATTTAAACAGCATTAAAAAGCATAGATTTTATATTATTTAAGTAAAAAATTGCAGCTTTATAGTTTTAATAATTAAAATATGCAAGTTAAACAAAAAAATATACTTAAAACAAAAGCAAATTAATTAACATTAAGTTTTAAAGCTATTACTAATATATAAGTATTATAAAATATTTACTTATAATAATTATAATAATTTAGCTTAGCAATTATAAAGTATTATATTAAATTATTTTTTACTTTTTTATTTTTTTTTATAAAAAAAAGTTTAATAATTATAAACTAAAAATGTTATATTTTGTTTAGTTACTTTATTTTAATATTATAAAACTAAAACTTGCAATAAAAATATTGCAATTAGGCCTTATTTAATATATTATAGCTAAAAGCAAATAAAAAGCTATTAATTTAGCTTTAAAGCATATTAATAATGCTTTTATAATTAATATAAAAAATAACAAAAACTTTATGCAAGATGTTTTTATTATATTTAATTAATTAGCTATTATAAGCTTTTATACTGCTTTAATTTATAGCAATATAAAACGGTTTTTTTAAATATATTAAAATAAGCAGCATACTTTTTTTTTTACTAACTAAAATATTATTAAATATGCTTGCAAAATATATATTAATAATAATACTAAAAAACGTATTAATAGCTATACTATATTATATAATTTTTTTAATATGCTAAATTTATTAATAAAAAAAAAGCAATAACTTATTAATATTAAAATTAATAAGTTTAACATTAAAGTTGTTTAATTAACTAAAGTTTTAATATAGCAAAACATATTAAGTTTAGCTAATAAAAATAAGCTATTTATTAAAAGTAATAAAAAATAGTAGCTATATATTTTTAATTATAAAAAAGTAAAAAAAAAAAAAAAAAAACTAAAGAACTATAGCTAAATATAAATTAGCGCAAAGTATTATATACGTTTTATTTTTTTTGCTTTCTTTTTAGCTTTTTAAAATTATTATTTACTAGTAATTCTTTATTATACTTTAATAGTTTAAATTATATTAGTAAATCTATAGCTAATAATATATTTATATATATAAAAAAAGCATTTAAAAATAATGTAACTATAGTTAGTTTTACTAAAAATAACAGAATAAAAGTTATAGCTACTATTAAGCGTAAAGCTAATTAGCTTAACTATATATTAAATATTTAATAAATATTTAATTGCTGCTTTATTTATATTTTTAGTGTTAATTTTAAAGTTAAATAAAGTATATTTTTAATAACATTTTTAATTTATGCTTTGTTTATAAAATGTTTAGCATGCTTATTAAAAATATATTAATATATTATAAAAAGCTTAATATATAAAACATAGTTATATTTTTTTTATTTATTTTATTTAAATATTTTTATAGTATTATAAACTAAAAAAAATATAATATTTATATTAATTATTTTGTTAAATATAGCAGCAATATATTATTGAACTTTTTTTAGCATAAAATATTTTGTTATACTATTAATAACAAAGTTTAAATATTAATATAAGTTTGTAAAATGTTTTATGCAGAATTTTTAAAGCTTTTGCTATAAAAACTAAAAAATAATTTTTTTTTAAAGCGTAAACTATTAGCATATTTTTAGTAATAACTTTAATAGTTAGCTAAAGTTATAATAATATAAATTATAGCATACTTTCTATTATATATTTTTTTGTTTTTTAATATTTTTATTATTTAGCTGCTATAAAAACTATAAAGCATACTTTTTAAAGCATTTTATATTTATAAACTTATATATGTTTAACTAAATAGCTTATAGCTTATTTTTAAACTTTAGTTTAGCTTTAGTTTATTTAATAAGCTTAATTAGCTTAAATTATTTTAGTTTAAAGTTAACTATTAAACTATTTTTATTTTTAAGCTTATTAGTTATAATTAATTAGTAGTTTAATAGTACAAACTATATATAGCTAAATATTAAGCTTTTTAACGCATTATTGCTTATGTTTATTATAAAACACAAATTATTTTAATTGTTTTTTAATAGCTTTTTTTTACGTTTTAGTTTAAAAAGCTTAACTTTTTATGCTTTTAGTAAATTAAAATATTAATAAAAAGCAAAAAAAAATGCTATTTTTTATGTTATATTATTTTAAATAGCTTAGCTAAACTTTTGCAATAAGTTTAAAAGGTTTTTAAAAGCAATAAAGCTAAACTAAACAATATATATTACGTTATAAATATTTATTTTTATTTTAAAAACTATAATAGCAAGCATAATTTAACAAAAAAAGTTTAGCTTTATAAACTTGTTATATAACTGCTATTAGTTATTAGAACATATATTTGCATTATATTTTTAAATAAAGCGCTTTACTTTAATTAAAATAAACTTTAACTTTTAAAGCTATATTATTAAAAAATAACATGTAGCAATAAGCTTTTTTTTATTATTTATAAAAACAATAGTTTTAAAAATTAAGTGTGCTATATTATATTATGTTTTATTAATTAAAAAACTTAATTGCTAGTAATTTTTTATAATAGTACTTTTTTTTATAAAATAAACAACAAAAAATATATTAAGCTAATTAACTAAAACATAAACAAATTGTAGTTTTTTTAAACAGGTATTTTGCTATTAAAATTTAGCTTTAAATAATATAAACTTTTAAGCATTTAAGCTTAATGTAACAATATAGCTAAACTATAGTATATTTTATAAAACTAATGCTTTTATATAATATATATTAAAATATATAATTTAGAAATCTTTTTATTAATAAATTATATAAAACTTATTAATAGCTATAAACGTAATTTTTTAATTAAATAAAAAGTTATAAAGGAAATTAATAAAATATTTTTAAGTAGTTTGTTTAAGCTTAAAAATAATATATATAAAGCGTTTTAAAGCTAACTTAGCTTATATAGCATTATTTTATTAAATAGTAAAAATATATTTTTATAACTATTTATATAATACTAATTAACTTTTATTATATTATTTATTATTAATAATAAATAAATATTAAAAATTTAAGCAATTAAATTAAATTAATTATATTTTAATTGTTTTAATAAGCATAACTGCAAAATTATTATACTTTATATAATAATTAAAACAGTTTATAATATAATGCTTTTTTTATAACTAGTTTAAACTACTAATATAGTATTATTATAACAAAATATTATATGTTAAATTAATTTAACTAGCTTAGCTTTAAGCTTAAGCTTATATAATTTATTAAATTAACAATAATTTAAAATAGCACTAATAATAGTTTATATAAAGTTATATTTTAATATATATTATTAGTTATGTTTTAATTGCAGCAAAATATACTGCATAAAATACTAAATATAATTATTAAATAAATGCTTTAATACTGCATTATTAGCTAGTTTATTTAGTTTGCTAAATTTTTTAATAAATTTTAAAAGTTTTAAAGCTATTAGTTTTTTTAAAAAGCAACTATTAATTAAGCTAAAGCTAAAATCGTTAAAAGTTTGCAGTTTTATAATAAAATAAAAAAATAATACTAGTTAATAAATTAACAAATAAAGCTTAACTTTTAACTGTTTAAGCTTAAAATATTACAATATAATAAAGTATTTTAATTATAAAGTTAGCGCTAAATATAAGCATTATTATAAAAAGCCTTAAGCAATATTATAATTGTTTTTTTTAGGTTTTATTAGCAAATAATTTATAAGTATAAGTAATATATATATATATGCAAAGTAAACCTTAGCTTAAAAATCAATAAAAGTTCTTTAGACTAAAATATATAAAACATAAGCCTTAAACTTATAAATACATTTATACAAGCCTTTAAAGGAGGTAAGTTATAGCTTGTAGCAAGCGTAGCTTGCTGTTTTATGTTTTTAGTTTAAAGCACTTAAAATAACTTTATTTCAGGTGCCTTAAACTAGAATGGTTTTTGCGTTTATATCTTTTTAGCTATATTATCCCTTTATTAATTATAACTTTTTTTACTTTTTTTAATATAAACTTAGAATTTTAGTTTAAAGCAACTATGTTAATTTTCTTGCTTATATTTTTATTTAAAAAACAACAAACTATAATTTATTTATATAATAACTTTAAATCTGTTTAAAGTGAGATTTAATTAATTAATTATTATATTTTATATATAGTTATATTTTTTTGGTATTTCTTTAATGCTTAGTTTTTGTTATATTATATATTATAGATTTTTTAACTAAAATATTATTTTTTTTACTATTGTTCTTTTGTAATTATTTTGCTTGCTTATATAGTTTATTATATTAGCGTTTATACTACTTTTTATATTTAAATTAATTAATTTTTTTAATATTACTTTTATTGCTTTTAACTTTAAAAATAATTTTAATTATAAAAATAACAACTTAAATAAAAAATCTAATTTTATATACTAATAATAAGTTATAATAAATATATAAAAGTATTAATATTATAATTATAATTAAAGCTATAATTTTTATTAGTTTTTAAAAAAATAGTTTTTATTATAAATTATAATTAATAATTAATTAAAGCTATAAATATATAAAATAGTTAATATATTAAAAAACTTTAAAGTTTAATAGCGTTTTTAAAAAGCTAGTATTTAAATAAAATTTAAAAAAAATAATACAAGTTATAATATTGCTAACATTTTTGTATTTTAAAACAAGCTTTTTATTTTATTTAAACAATTAGCTTTTATTAAATTTAATTTTAAAGCATTTAAAGCTTTTAATAAAAAGCTTTATTAAATTAAAAATGTTTATAATATATAATAAATTAAAAGGTTACTTTATTTTTTTTAGTTTTAAATTTAAAACATATTTTTGTTACGAAATGAGCTAACTAGGCCGGTTAAAAGGCCAGGTGTAAAAAAAACATACGTAAAAAAAGTCCTATTTGTTAAAAAAATATGTAGTTAAACTATTATAAAGGTTTAATGCATGGACTCAATAAATTTAAGCGTTAAGTTTATTAAGCTTTAAACTTAACGAACTTAAGCGTTAAATTTATTAAGCTTTAAACTTAAAACAATATAGCGTTAAGTTTATTAAAAAAAGCAACGTTTATAAATTATTACTACTGTTTTTTTTGTTTATATAATTATATACTTTTTATATTTAGTTATTTATTTAGTTTTTAGCTTTTTAATTATTAATTTTTTATAACTATTAAGCATTAATATATTTATTACTTTTAATTTTTTAAGATTTTTATTAATGCATAGTAATAAAAATACCTTAAAAACTTTTTTAATAAACTATTATTAAAGATTTTATTATTACTTACAAATTAAAACCTTAAAAGCAAACTTGTTATATTAATATATAATAAGTTTATTATATTTTAATAGCTTTTTAATTAATAAAACTTAACACATAAAAATAAATATTAGTATAAAAAGTTAAATAATAAACAATTTATAAAATAAACTTTTAAAAGTATACTAAAAAAATATTTAAAAAACAAAAATATTAAATAGCATTATATAAATAAATTTTATTTAATAATTAATAAACTAAATTTAAGTTATATTACTAAAAACAAAAAGTTAAAAATTAAGTTTAAAAATCTTAAAAACTTTTAGAACTAATAATGTACTAAAACAATAAATTTTAGTACTTTTATTAGCTATTTTTATTAAAAAAAAAACAATAATAAAAAAAAAAAAATTAAGCAATAGTAATAAAAAAAAACTAATACTAATGTTAGCGCTACAAAGCAAACTAGTTGCTTTAACTTAAAGAATAGCTTAAATATTAAGCATTATAACTTTTAAACTAGCATAAATATTAACTATAATAATTAAAGCAGCAATAATAACTATTATTATAATAATAAGTTAAAGCTTTAAATAAATAATTATGCTATAATTAATGCTAATATTACTACTAGTAAACTTAATGCTTATTTTTATTACTATTATACTTAAAGTAATAATTTAAAATAAAAAACCTAACTTTTTATTACTACTGCTACTTTTATTATTAAAATTATTTATAATATTAAAAATGCTAAATATTAAAAGTTTTAAACTTATTGCTTTAAAACTTTATAATAAATTTATAAATATAAAAGCTTTTTTAATTTACGTTAAACTTTATTTAAAATAGCATTTTATTACTATTATAAAAAAAGATTAAAAAGTAATAATTATTTTATAATTTTTGTTAAAAAAAGTATTAAAATAGTTTTAATTTATTTTAAAAAAATTTTTAAAAGCTAATAAGTTAACTAACTTTAAGCTAAAAACAAAAAAGATTTTTAAAAACTACGTTAAGTTTAAAAATTAAATAAAAGCATTGTTTAAAAATACTTAAAAAATAAAACACGTAAAAAAAGCATTTTATTGCTTAAAACAAACAAAAGTAGCAGCAAATTATGCTATAAAATTTAAACAATTAGCAATAATTTTAAAATTACTTAAGCTTATATTGTTTTACTTATTTTATAGTAAACTTAAAACTTAAGTTTAAAATAAACTATATAAAATAAATAAACTAGCAAAAATTAATACGTATATTAATATAACTATTATAATTAATTAATAATTATTTAACTAGTACTTTAAAACTAAAAAAACTAAAAAAAACAGGAAAAAAAATATTTAAGAAAATATTAAACAAAGGTTTAAACAAATTAATAAAGTTTAAAAACAATAACCTTAAAATATGTCTAAAGTTAAATATTATAACTATTAAAAAAAAGAACACTTTTAAAAACAATGCTAATTTAAAAAAAAAAACAAAAAGAAAAGCTATAAAAAAAAAGATTTCTTAACTTAAAAAAAAAATATAAGTTATATTATTATTAATAACTTGCTGTGCTGCTTTGTAGCGCGGTTTTTTTATTTGTGTACTTATAAGTAAAACCGTACAAAAAGCTAAATTAAAACTTTATGTAATAATGTTAATGCTGCTACTTTAAAGTTTTTTTATTTTATAATAACTAGTTTTTATTAATTAGCTTATTAAATAAAAAATAATAGTTAAAAAGCAAAAGAACTTTTTTTGAAGCTTTTAAACTTTTTGCTTTTTTAAAAAGCATATAAAAGCTTTTTTTTTGTTTTTTAGGACTTTTAAGAAAGCACTTTTGCTTTTTTTGCCGGTTTTTTTTTTTATTTTTTGCCTTTTTTTTTTTTTTTTTTTTTTTTTATTTTAACTGCTTTATTATATATTGCTATTTTATTAGTAATAAATAGCTACTTTGCAATATTACTTATAGCTTTAAGCTTTTTTATAGCTAGTTATAAATTTTTGTTAGTTTATAGTAGCTTAGCTATAAAGCTTTTTTATAGCTGCTTTTTTTTGTTTTTTAGTAAGTTATAACATAAAACTATATGCTAAAAGGTTTTTTTTTTTTTGTATATTTGCAAAAAAGCATAAAAAAGCTTAAAACTTTTTTTTTATATAAAAATGCCTTTAGCTTTATTTTTTTAATGCATATTTATATTATTATAGCTGCTTTATGTTTTAATAATTTGTTATACTTTTTAAAAGCTTTATTTTTGCTAAGCTTTTGTTTAGCTATTATTAAGTAGCTATTGTTTGTTTTAGTTTAGCTTTATTTGTTTATTTATTTTTTTTTTAGTATAATTTTAGGTTTTTTTTTTTTTGATTATTTTTTTTGCTAAAAGTTTAAAGCTAATATTAGATTTTTTTTAGCTATACTTTTACTGTTATTTATAAGCCTGCTTTTGATTTAGTTTTTAGCTTTTTAAGCTTTTATGTTTTAAATAAAGGTTTTAATTTTTTTTGTTACTTTTTAAATTAACTTTTTAGTTACTAAGCTTTTTATATAATATTTACAAGCTATTGCTTTATTATTAAAATATAAGTTAATAAAAAGAATTTTTATTTTAGTTTTTAAATGCTTTGTTTTAGTTCCTTTAAAAGCTTTAGCTATATGTTTAAAGCATTTATTTTAAGTTATTATTAATAAATTAGCAATACTTTTTGTTTTATTTTTTTTAAAGTTTTTATATTAAGTTATTATACTATAAACTAAAGTGCTTTATACTATTATAACGTATATTTGCTTTATTTTTGTTATACTATTGCTTTATATAAAGTTTTATAGCTTAATTATTGCATATAATTAAATGCTTAGTTTTTTTTTAAGTTTTGCTAAATGTTTTTTTTATTTTATATTTTTATTAAACTATATTTTTAGAAATTTTGTACTGTTTTTTAAATATATTGTTATGTTAAAAAAGTGTATTATTTATATAAGCACTGTTTTATTGCTAAAAAAATGCATTAATTTGCTTTTTTACAGTATAAACTTTATTTTATATTGTTTTGCTTAGCTTTTATATGTTTTTTATACTGCTTTTAAAGCTTTATAGTTTTGCTTTATATTTAGGTTTGCTATAATAAAGTTAGTATTATTAGCAAAGCTAATTATTATTAGCTTTTAGTATATAGTAAAATTATTATAAAGTAGTAAAATATATAAAAAAAAAAAAAAAAATAAAAGCAAGAACTTTTAAAAAACTTTAGCTTTTAGTACTATTAGCTAAAATACTGCTTTATTAAAGCAAAAATGCATTATGTAGTTTAATATAAAGAAGTTTATTTATATAATTATTTAAAGAAAAAAGCTTTTTTATTACAAAATATATATTATTTTTTTTTATTAATAGTATTAAAAGCTTTTATAATGTTTAGCTATAATAAAAACGTTATGCTTTTTTTATTAATTGCTTTTTTTGTTGTTTTTAATATTAGTTTAATAGCTATATTTATTAACTTGTTTTGTTTATTACTTATTTAATTATTTAGCAAAAAACCTTTTTGCTTAGTTACTTTTGTTATATAATAATATAGCTTTTTTTTTAGTACTTTTTTTATTGTATAAATAAATGCAATAAAGCGTTATTTTTTAGCTGTTTTTTTAGTTTTTTTTAATTTTTTAAGTTTAAATATAACTATTATTTTTGTTTGCTTAAATTATATTAAGTAATATTTTAGTAAAAAGCTAGCAATATATAGTATTGCTATTTTTTTTGCTAAAGCAAGTTTATAAGCTTTAAAAAAGCTATTAAATAATAAGTTATTTTTTAGCGCTTTTAATAATGCTAACTTTTATATTAATAATATTATGTTTTTTTTTTTTGTATTAATATTAATTATAAACTTTTAATAGTTATTATAAGTTAGGTTTTTTTTAAGTATATTAAATAAGTTTGCTAGTAGTATAAAAAAAAAGCGTTTTATTAGTAAAGCTATTTTTTTTTTTTAAAAGTATTAGCAAAAAATAGCTTATTTTTTGTTTGTTTTAATAGTAAAATTGCAATAATTTTTAAAGCTAGCTTATAAGCAAACTTTACTTATTTAGTTAAGCTTTATAATAACTTAAAATTTTTAAATACTTTTATAAATGCTTATTTTTAGCTATGTTTTTACGTTTTTTTTACTTTATTATTAAAGGCTTTTTTTTTTTTTTAAAAGCTTGTTATGCTACTTTAGTTCTTTTGCTTTAAAACTTATAATATGCTTATTTTGCTTTTTTTTTTGTTTTAATTACTTTTAAGAACTATTAAAATAATATTTAGTGTTTTTTTTTTATAGTTTTTTTAAGCGTTATTTTATTTGCTATTTTTATTAATTATTAAATTAAAAAGTTAAAAGTATTATTTAGCTTGCTAAATATATATAATATATATATTTTTATAATAATAATTTTTGCTTTTATAGCTGCTTTATTTTTATTTAATTTAAACTAGTTTTATTTTTTTGCTTTTTTTAAGTATTTTTATAAAGCTGCTTTTAAATTAATTATAACTTTTAGTGCTTTATAGTTAAAATTTAGCTACTTTAAGTTCTTTTAATAAATAATAGCTAAATTATTAAATATTTATACTAAGTTTATTATTAAGCTTTTTTATTTATACTTTATTTTAGTTATTTTTTTTTAAAAAATAGCTAGCATAAAATTTTATTATATAATAAACTTAAGTAGTTTATTTGTTTTTTAGCTTTTTTTGCTTTTTAAGTTTTATAATAAGTAATAAAAATTAAAATTGCTTATAAATATATAGCATTTTTTTAGCTTATTTACTTTATATATTTTTTAAATTAAATTATGCTAAATTATTTTTTTTTAATTTAGTAAATATATTAACTATAGAAATATTGCTAAATTATTACTATTTATTATAATTTTTGCTTAGTTTTTATTAGCATTTTTTGCTAGCGTTTTTATTGCAATTTTTTTGTTTATATATAGTATAGCTTTGCTTTTTAATTAAATAACTTAATAGTTATTACTATTAAAGCAATATATATTATTATATTTATTAATTATTAGCTTTTAAACTACTATATAATTAAAGCTATTATTTTATAGTACATATGCTATATTACTTTTAAATTTTGCAATGTTTTAAAAAGCAATATTATATATTATTAAATTAATAAAAATAAGTTTTTGCTTATATTACTAGTTTGCTGTTTTTTTGCTATTAATTTTTTTTTATTTAGCTTTATAAATATTAATGCTATTAGTATTTTTAAACTATTTTTATTTATTTTTTTATTTATTACTGCTGCTTTTTTAGCATTTTAAAAGCTTTTAAGTTATAATATATATGCTGCTTTTGCTTTGTTTTTTTGTTTAACTTTTTTTTAGCAAGCTTTATTTTATGCTATATATGCTTTTTTATAGTTTATACATTTTTGTTTTATTTTTTATGTTTTTACTAAATAGCTTTGTTTACTTTTTTAATACTTTAAAGCTAAATAATAGCTATATTTTAAGTTTTTATAGTAATATTTAATTATATAATTATATTTATAGCAATTAAAGTACTATATAACTTTAAGTTTTATAGTAAAAAGTTTATAATTAAACAGCTAAGCTTTTTATAAAAAGCTATTTTTATATATTATTTTAACTACTATAATACTGCTTATATGTAATAATATTAACGTAAATTTAGCTTTTATGTTTTTAAATAGCATTTTTTTATACTTTGTAACTTTAAGATATTTGCTATATAATAGTTATAATAAGTTTTTGTTTAAGTATATTATTTTAATTTGTTTTACTAAAACGCTTTTTATTATTAGCGCTGCTTTTTTTATTATATTTTTAACTTTTTTTTAAAAGCTTTTATAATTTACTTTTTTTTTTTAGCTTTTTAAAGTATTGCTTTTTTAAAAGTAATTATTATATTTTTGCTATATAGCTTTTTAGCAGCAATTATATTACTGCTTATAAATATTATATTTATTGCTTTAATAATATTAATTAATGTTTTATTTTTAAAGTTATTAGCTTGTTTTTTAACTTTAATTAATATTTTTTTGTTTTGCTTAAATAGTACTGCTTTATTATTATAAGCTAGCTATAAAGCTATAATTTATGCTTAAAATTTTAGCATGTTTATATTTAATCAAGTTTATTAAAAAAGCTTTTAAACAGTATTTTTAATGCTTTTTTAATTAGTTTTTATAGCAGTATTTAAGTTATAATAAGTTATAAATATATTAAGGTTATTTTTGTTATTAAGCCTTATGCTTTGCCAGCTTTTTTAGGCTTTTTTTAATATATGTATTATTTATGCTTTTTTTGCGTTCTTTTAAAAAAAGATTTCTTTTGTTATTTTTTTTTTGTTAGTAGCTATAATATTAGTTTTATAATTCTATTAATTATTTTTTATATACTAAGAAGTTTGTTAGCTTTATATTTTTTGTTAAAACATTATTGCTTTATAGTTATATTACTAATAAGTTTTAATAATATATTAGTTATGTTTTTAATAAATAAATTATTTAATATTATTTTTTTGTTTTTTGTTATATTTGCACTTTATAAATAAAATATAACTTATTTAATAAGTAAAAATTGCTATGCTAATTTTAGCAATTTTAATTATTTAATAATTAAGCTTAAACTTATAAAGTTATAGTTAAATATAAAGAATTTAAAAAAGGTTAATATAAGTTATAAAAGTTTAAAACAATAAAAAATAACAAAGCAATTTAAAAAATATGTTTTTAAAGCAAAAGTATAAAGTTGTTATTTTAAGTTAAAATAAAAATATTATACTAAATAAATTTAAATGCTTTATTTATATAAGTTAAAATAAACAAGCATATAAATATTATTTAAAAGCTTTATAGTTATTAAAACAAATTATAAAAAAATATATTTGCTATATAAACAATTAAAGTTATTTAATATATAACTTAAAAAAATAGTTTAACTAAAAGTAGCAAATAATAAAAAATAGTAAATTAATATAGTTAGCAAACTTATAAAACTACAAAAATTTTAAACTATTAAAGCTTAAAATATAGCTTAAAAAAAAGTTATATTTAAAAAAATAAAACTATAATTATAAATAGTATACTTATTAAACTAATTATAAACTATTAAAACATTTAATTGTTAAATAAACCTAAAAAATAAAACTTATAAAACTTTAAAACAAAAACAAATAAAATTAAAAGCTATAAAAAGCACTACAAAAAAAAAACTAATAAAAATAAACAAAGTATTTTTATAGCTTAAACTGCTTTAAATATAATAAAATAAAAAAGCATTAATAATTAGCGCAAAAATTAATACGTTTTAAAAATTAAAGCTAGTAATTTAACTAATTGCTAAAAATTATTACTATAATAAAACTATAATAAAAAACAATAATAATATTTTATGCTTAAAAAATTTAAAATATAACAAAATATTATAAAATTATTATGTAATATATTATTATTACTAATATTTATTTAATAAACTAAAAAACAATTAGTTTTTTAAATAAATTATAAAAATAAAAATATAAAACTTTTATAAATTAAAGTAGTTAATTATAATTATAGTTTACTATAAAAATTTATAAAGATTTATAATATTTAAAAAAGATTTTAATTATATTTATAACATTATTTTAAAAAAATATAAAAATAATTGCTATAAATATTATTAGCTAATTAAAGCATAATTATACTAAAAAATAGTTACTAAAAGCAAAAAGGCTTAAAAACTATAATTTAAAGCTTGTTTAAAAGCAAAAATAAAACAAAGTATAATAATATCTAAAATACTAAATAAAATAAATACTTAAATATTTTACAAAAAAAAATCAAAAAATAAAATAAGCATTTATTAAAAAAATAATAAATAGCTAAAAAAACTAAAGCTTTATATAAAGTTTAATATAATAAGTAAAAAAATTAATTTAAAATTAAACTTATATATTAAAAAAAAAAGTATAACATTTTAATTAATTTAAAAATATAAGCTAATATAATTTTACTTAAAGTAGCAAAATAAAATAAAATTTTTTAAAAATATAAGTAAAAATCTTAAAAAATTAAAAGATTTAATAAAAGCATTTTTAGCTATAATAATAATTATATATTTAAAAAAACTAAACTTTTTAATATATTTATATAAAAATACAAAAAGCAAATTATATTAAATATTGCTAATATATTTAATTATAATATTATTTTAGAAATATTATAGCTAAAAACTAGCAACTTTTTAATTTAATAAAAAGCAAAAACTATTAATTAAAAAAGCAAAAAATAAAGCAAAAAAATCAGAAAAATCACAAAAGAAATCCTAAATAAAATATTAAAAATATATTATAGATTTTATAAACTATTCAAAAAAAAAAAAAGAAAAACTTTTTAAATATAGCTTATAAAACTACTATATTTTTATTAAAAAACAATATTAACTAAAGCTTTATTAAGTATACTATATAAGCTTAAATAAAACAAACGCTTTATAAAAATATATTTAAAAAAATCTAGCAAAAGAATTTTTAAAAAAATTTTAATTATTTGCTAAATACTTTATAGTACTAATACTTAAAATAAAAAATAAAAAATAACTAATTAATAAAAAAAAAAACTAGTATAGCAAATAATAGTTAACTATTAATTATTAAACATAATTACTATTATAAATAAATACTTTTTTATTTTATTAATAATTATAAAAAAAAATATTAGCTAAGCAAAATAGTTTATAGCAGTTAATATTTTAAATAAATATTATGCTATTAAAATAGCTAAAAAAAAAATAAAAAACTGCTATATAAATAATATATAAATTATATAAGTATATAGTTATATTATAAAAACTATAAAACGTATTAGCTAGCTTTTAATACATAATAATAATAATTTTATAAAAGTTTTTAACTAAATTTATATTTATTTATTTAAATAATATTTTAATTTATTTTAAAACACTAAAAAAACATAAAAAACATATAACTTAAATATTAAAAACATTTATATAAGCAAAATTATAACTTAATACAAAGAAGTATATATAGCATATATAAAAAATCGACTTTTTAAAATTTATAATTATTTTAAAATAAATATAAATTTAATAGTTAAAAATTAATATAATATAAAACTAAAAAATATTTAACTTAATTACTGTTATAAATATATAATAAGCATTAAGATTTTTAAACTATGTTTAAATATTAATTTAAAACTTTAAAAAAATAGCGTTTTATTTTATAAAGTATATAAAGAAAAAATATAAAAGAAAATTTTTTTTTAATTTTAAAAAAAGCTTAAAAAGCTTTTAAAAAACTAAAACTAAAAGTTATTTTTAATTTTATAGTTAAACTACTTAATTTACAGAAAAAAAAAAAGCTAAAAATAAATGCTTTAAATAGTATAATTACAAAAGTTTTAAAACAACTAAAAAATAACAAAAAATAGCACTTAGTAGCTTATTATTTTAAAGTATTATAAAACATAATATTATAATACTTTATATATAACAAAGAACTACTTGCAATTATTATAGCATTTAAAAAGTAAAAGCTATTTTTTATAAAAACTATAAAGCTAATTAAAATTTATTTAAATTATTAAAACTTAACAAAATTTATAACTATATAAAAAATTACTAAACAATATAAAAATTAAATAGTTTTTTTTTTTAAATTTAACTTTAAAATATGCTATATTAAGGAAAAAAAAAACATTTAAGCAAACATACTTAGCTAATAAAGTTAAAAAAGATTTAAAGTTCTAAAAAAAAAACATTTAAATATTATATTTTTAAAAAAATAAAAGCTTAAAAGTTAAAGTTATATTTAAAAACTTTATAAATATATAGCTATAATAAGCTTATAACTTAAAAAAGTTAGTAAAACTATAAAAATATAAAAAATTAAAAAATAATAAGCTAATATATAAACATAAAGTTTATTTACTAGAATTTTTATAAAATAAGTTTATTAAAAAGTTTTATAAATATTTATTATATAAATATTAAAAAGCAATAAAAATAGTTAAACAATTATAAAAAAAATATAATTTTTTAAAACTATAAAACATAATTAAATTTATTATAAAAAAGTGCAATATTTATAATAAAGCTAAAGCAGTTTAATATAAGCTTTATAAACTGCTATAACTTATATAAATACTTAAATAAATATAGTATATTATTGCTTAAAATTTTATTATAATATTATTTTTATCAATTAATTTAGTTATAAAAATATAATATAATAAAATATAAGTTATTATTAATAAACTTATTAAGTATGTTTATTTTTTATTGTTTAAAAAAAATATAATAGCTAAATAACTTATATATGCTTTTATATGCTAATATTTAAATAAGCATAAGCTATTAAAAAAAATTGTTTTAAACTAAAATAAATTGTTTACTTTTAAATTTAAAACTAGTTTTTTTAAATTTATTAGCGTTAAACTAAAGTTTTTAATTGCTTACTACTTATAAATAAATAAACAAACAAAAAAACTAAACTAAATATTAAAATAATATTTATAAAGTTATATTAACTACTAATAAAACAATTAAATAAAATTATTATTAATAGCATAAATTTTATATAATATATTAATAAACAAAAATATAAATATATTTTTATATAAAGCTGTTTATAAATAGCAAATAATTATTAAAAAACAAAAAAAAACATTAATAAAAGTATTTATTATTTTAATTATAGCACTTTAAGCAAAAATTATTGCAATAAAAATTAAAACGCTATAAATTAAACTATAACTATGTTTTTAATTTTTATAACAATAAATATTAATATATTACAACAAAAAACAAATTAAAAAACTAGCCTTTAAAAAAAAAACAAAGTTTATTTGCTATAACAAAAATAAAACGTAAATATTAATATTTCTTAAATTAAAACAAAACAACTAAGCAATAAATTAAAATTTAAAAAACTTAGTTTTTTTAAAATTAAAAAAATTATTTTATTTATTAACTATAAACTATTATTACTAAAAAACATGCAAATTTACTTTGTTTTTATATTTTTTTATTAAAACTAATATTTATTAAAATACTTATTAAAATATAACTAAAAATAAAAACAAATTAAAACATTTATAAAATTAAAAATATATTAAATTTTTGTTAAAATAACAATAATGTTAAGTATTTTATTAAATAAAAAAGATATTTATATGCTAATAATATTTAAAAACTTAAAGAATACTTAAAAACTGCTAAAATAATTATAAATTAGTTTTACTGTTAATATTTTAACTAGCTAAAGCTAAAAAAAAAAATTAACTTTAAACAAAATATTTAGCGCGTTTTAATTAAACTTTAAAAAAATAACTAGTAATAGCTTTACTACTTTAATATGCTGTTTTTGTTTTTTAGTTATATAATATTTTTTTGCTTTAATTTGCTTAAGCTTTTTTAAACTATTTAAACTATAAACTATAATAATAGCTATTTTTTTTTGCTATAATTTTTTTTATTGCTTAAAACAATAAATTTTTATACTTATTTTTTTATGCTTTTTTATTAGCAAGTTTAATTTATTTTTTAGCTTTTTATGCTAAAAAGTAAGCTATTATATTTGCTTTAAAAATAAACTTTTAGCGTTGCAATTTGCTTGTTTAGCTATAATACATTTAACATATTAATTAAAGTCAAATTTTAATATTAAACATTTTATGCTATAATAATTGCAATAATAGTATAAAGCTATTTTAATTGATTTTAGTTTAATAAAAAAAAGCAAAGCAAAGTTTTATTAAGCTTTTTGTTTAAAACGTAATAAGCAAAGTTTTTTAAAAACTTTACTAAATATAATAAGCACAAAGAACAAAAAACAAGAAATAAAAAAAAAAAACTTACAAAAAAGAAAATATAGAATTATTAAAACAATAATTACAAAAGAAAAAAAATAATATTATAAAATAAGCTAACTAAGCTAATTAAAAAGCTAAGTATAAAAAAAACGTGCGTAAAAAAAGTTTTATTTGTTAAAAAAATATATATTTAAACTATTATAAAGGTTTAATATATAAACTTAACAAATTTAAGCGTTAAGTTTATTAAGCTTTAAACTTAATAAACTTAAGCGTTAAGTTTATTAAGCTTTAAACTTAAAACAATATAACGTTAAGTTTATTAAAAAAAGCAACATTTATAAATTATTATTACTGTTTTCTTTGTTTATATAATTATGTACTTTTTATATTTAGTTATTTATTTAGTTTTTAGTTTTTTAGCTATTAATTTTTTATAACTATTAAGCATTAATATATTTATTACTTTTAATCTTTTAAGACTTTTATTAATGTATAGTAATAAAAATACTTTGAAAACCTTCTTAATAAACTACTGTTAAGAATTTTATTGTTACTTATAAATTAAGACCTTAAAAGCAAACCTGTTATATTAATATATAATAGGTTTATTATAATTTTTATGTTTTGTTGCTTTTTTTTTAAGTATTTTTATAAATTAGCAAATTAAACATAAATTTTATAATATAACTAAAGTTAATATGCTATTTTTTTATATTATTAAAGCATATATAATTATAGCTTTATTATTAAGTATATATATATTTTTAATAAGCAATTTTTTATAATAATTTATTAGTATTTATTTTTATAATAATAAAACATAAACTTAAATAATTAATATTTTTGCTTAATTTAAAATATATATTAGCTATAAATTTGTTTTAAAATAGCTAAATAAAATAGCTAAACAAAGTTATATATATAGCAATTAATTAGCTAATGTTTTAATACTTAAATTAATAAATATATAGCTTAATTTAAAGTATATTCCTTATAACTTAAATATTATATTTATATATAATAATTTTAACTTTAAAAATAATATTTAAAATCTTAGCATAAATTATAAAAATATTATGTAAAATTTAATTAACTGTTTTATAATTATTAGTTTAAATATATTTAGCTTATTTATATAGTTATAATAATATATTATTACTTTTTTTAAAAAAAAATAGCTTTTTTTTTTATTTAATGCTAATTTTAGCTTATATAAATAAAGCAATTAATTATTTATTAGTTTATGTTGTTTGTTTTTTATTTAAATTATTATATTTAAAAAAGTTTGCTTTATTTTTAAATATTGCATAATTATAAAATAACATTAGCTATATTTTGCAAACTTTTGCTATTTATAAAAACAAAAAAAGAATATTTAAACTATATTAAATTTATAATATGTTATTTTGTACTATTTTAAATTATTAAAACTATAATAAACAATTTATAATAATACATAAAAATTAAAAAACTATATTTTTTATTTAAGTTATAATAGCTATTTAAATAAAAGCAAGCAATATATATAACTATAAATAATAAATGTTTTTTATATTAGCTTTTTTTTATATTGCGCTAAATTTTATTTAATTAATTTTTTGGACTTTTTAAAATCTTTTTATAAAATATAACATATAATTTTTTAGCTATAAGCAATATATTAAAAAAAATAAAGTTTAATATTATTAAGCTTTATTATTATTATATAATAAGTTTTATGTTTATATTTTAATGTTTTTAATTTATAACTTAGTTAAATTTAGTATATTATTTTTTAATAAAGTTTAACTAAACTATATTTAAATAGCATTAAAAAGCATAGATTTTATATTACTTAAGCAAAAAATTATAGCTTTATAATTTTAATAGTTAAAATATGCAAATTAAACAAAAAAATATATTTAAAACAAAAATAAATTAATTAACATTAAGTTTTAAAACTAGTATTAATATATAAATATTATAAAATATTTATTTATAATAATTATAGCAGTTTAGCTTAGCAATTATAAAATATTATGTTAAATTATTTTTTATTTTTTTATTTTTTTTTATAAAAGAAAGTTTAATAATTATAAACTAAAAATATTATATTTTGCTTAATTATTTTATTTTAATGTTATAAAACTAAAACTTATAACAGAAATATTATAATTAAGCTTTATTTAATATATTATAACTAAAAGCAAATAAAAAGCTATTAATTTAGCTTTAAAGCATATTAATAGTACTTTTGTAATTAATATAAAAAATAACAAAAATTTTATACAAAATGTTTTTATTATATTTAATTAATTAGCTATTATAAGCTTTTATAGTACTTTAATTTATAGCAATATAAAATAGTTCTTTTAAATATATTAAAATAAATAGCATACTTTTTTTTTATTATCTAAAATATTATTAAATATGCTTATAAAATATATATTAATAATAATATTAAAAAATATATTAATAGCTATATTACATTATATAATCTTTTTAATACGCTAGATTTATTAATAAAAAAAAAGCAATAATTTGCTAATATTAAAATTAATAAGTTTAATACTAAAGTTATTTAATTAACTAAAGTTTTAATATAGCAAAAC